>JBBPBX010003302.1:56125-83469 GCA_038048925.1 Garcialebias charrua | reverse complement strand
GGAAAAATATGTTGTTTCAAAATTTCATGGCGTCAACAAATCCCAAAAAAGTTGGGACAAGTCCATTTTTACCACTGTGTGGCATCCCCCCTTCTTCTTACAACACTCAACAGACGTCTGGGGACAGAGGAGACCAGTTTCTCAAGTTTAGAAATAGGAATGCTCCCATTCATGTCTAATACAGGCCTCTAACTGTTCAATCGTCTTGGGCCTTCTTTGTTGCACCTTCCTCTTTATGATGCACCAAATGTTCTCTATAGGTGAAAGATCTGGACTGCAGGCTGGACATTTCAGTACCGGATCCTTCTCCTACGTAGCCATGATGTTGTGATTGCTGCAGAATGTGGTCTGGCATTATCTTGTTGAAAAATGCAGGGTCTTCCCTGAAAGAGATGACGTCTAGATGGAGCATATGTTGTTCTAGAACCTGAACATAGTTCTCTGCATTAATGGTGCCTTTCCAGACATGCAAGCTGCCCATGCCACAAGCGCTCATGCAACCCCATACCATCAGTGATGCAGGCTTCTGAACGGAGCGTTGATAACAACTTGGGCTATCCTTGTCCTCTCTGGTCCGGATGACATGGCGTCCCAGTGTTCCATAAAGAACTTCAAATCGTGACTCATCTGACACAGAACAGTCTTCCATTTTGCCACACTCCATTTTAAATGACCCCTGGCCCAGTGCAAACGTCTGAGCTTGTGGAGCTTGCTTAGAAATGGCTTCCTCTTTGCACTGTAGAGTTTCAGCTGGCAACGGTGGATTGTGTTCACTGACAATGCTTTCTGGAAGTATTCCTGAGCCCATTCTGTTATTTCCTTGACAGTGGCATTCCTGTTTGAGGTGCAGTGACGTTTAAGGGCCCGGAGATCACGAGCATCCAGTAGAGTTTTACGGCCTTGACCCTTACGCACAGCGATTGTTCCAGATTCTCTGAATCTTTTGATGATGTTATGCACGGTTGATGATGATAACTTAAAAGTCTTTGCTATTTTACGCTGGGTAACACCATTCTGGTATTGCTGCACTATCTTTCTGCGCAACAATGGTGGAATTGGTGATCCTCTTACCATCTTGGCTTCTGAGAGACACTGACACTCTGAGAAGCTCTTTTTATACCCAATCATGTTGTCAATTGACCTAATTAGTGTTAATTGGTCTTCCAGCTGTTCGTTATATGCTCAATTTCCTTTTTTCCAGTCACTTATTGCTACTTGTCCCAATTTTGGGGTGATTTGTTGACAATGTGAAATTTTGAGTCAACATATTTTTCCTTTAAAATGTTACATTTACTCAGCATAAACTTTTGATCTGTCATCTATGTTCTATTACGAATAAAATATTGACATTTGCCATCTCCACATCATTGCATTCAGTTTTTATTCACAATTTGTTTAGTGTCCCAACTTTTTTGGAATCCGGTTTGTAATTCAGCTATTTATCACTTTTTCTAACCATAAATCAAAACATAGGATAAAAAATTTTATATATAAAAACATGTTTAAAATTTAGTTTCACTTTCGACAAATGATATTTCTTGTACTTTAAATCAGTGAGTGGAATCCCACAAAAGGCAGAAAGCTGGAGTGAAGGAAAGTGACAGCTCCGTCCAACGTCCTGAGGCAGGTAATACATGCATCAAAAGTCACGGCAGAACTGTCAGCTTCACTTCACAGCTGCTTTCAGTCTTCATGTCTTTAATAACTTCAACTGAATAATAAAATCACAGTTTGGTGTCAAACAGGAATAATAAAGAGAAGTTAGACGAACTAAAACTGAAACTTTTTCACTTCTTGGAAAAAATACTGATGCCAAAATTGTTGCTTTTTTAAATACCAACAGCAGAAGAGAGGCCTCCACCCTTGTCTGCCCCACTCAGGGCCCTTGAGCAAGAACCCCACCCCCATCTTCTACAAAAACATCTATATTTAAATTTTTATACGTTTTCTTCATCATTCTATGTGTTTGCACTCATTGTGTGTGCTTTTAATAATAATAATAATAATTAATTCAATTTATAACGCACTTTTCATTACTGAAAATCTCAAAGTGCTACACATATATTGAATGCTACACACATTCATAAACCGGTGGCGGCAGACTACCATGCAAGGTGCTTTCCAGTCCTACCGGGAGCAACTCAGGGTTAAGTGTCTTGCCCAAGGACACAACGACACATGGTGCGGGTCCCGGGAGTCGAACCGCCAACTTTCCGATTAGGAGACGACTGCTATTACCACTACACCACGGTCGTTCAATTTAGACGTGTGGTTTTGTTTCTTGGTCACAGATTTTTATTTTTATTTTTTTAGCTTTGCTTTAAAGTTTAATTCTTGTTTTGTGATTTGTACATCTGTGCATCAGAATAAAGTTGAACTAAATTAAACATATCTGAGGGAAATATTTCTGAGAGTCAAATAATTTTGTGTCATTTTATGATTTTTCAGCCGAGTTAACTTTAAAAGTTTATTTAATAGTCATTGAAGTGAAAACAGGATTTCACGAAAAAGCCGGCACCATTTATTTATTTATTTATATTTATCTACACTGATTTAAAAAAAAATTATACATAAAATGTTTTTAAAAATCGTTTCCATCTTCCGTCCTGGTCCGCCCGTGTGCCAGGATCGGGGTTCGGTCTTCTGCGAATCGGCCGCTCGAAATGTCAGGGGAGAGGACCGGGGAGGGCGGAGCTCCATCCAGCTCGCTCTGAGTTTTGTTGTCGGCCACCAAGCACAAAAAACGCCTGCACTTCAGCATTAGAACACGGTGTTGTCATTATTGTTTTTAAAATCTTTTTTAAAAAAATCGATCCAGCCGCTGAATTCTGAGTAATTGCAAATGGTGGATCGTACTTTGAAAGGTTTCTGAAAGATCCAGTGACTCCTCCCTCAGACCAATCAGTGACCGACAGTGTTCTCGCGTCACATTTTTGTGCCGGCTCGGCACGCTTGGTCTTACCAGAGAAGCAGGGACCAAAAAAGGGGCCGGTTCTGCAACAAAAAATGATAGTGGAAAAGCGCTGAAAGCAAAACCGAGGTGAATTGGTAGAAAAAGGGCTTCAGAGTTTTGTAGAGGGTATCTTGTTTCGAGGCAGGAGGCCTCCATTTGTCTCAAGCTCTGTCGCTGCCTGCATTTTCTAGGTGAAGCAGTCAGGAAAGGAGTGGGGGAGTTGTTCAGCCGTCCAGCCATATGTGGGGAAAAGAGAAACGCAAACTGGTATAACTTACAATGCCCAACACAGACTATATTGACATAAACAATACTGTAGTCTCATCAAGTATCTTGTGAAAAAATGTAAAAAAAAATGTTATTGATATATCACCGAATCCTAATTTATACTGTGATGGTTCAGTACTGGCAGTTAAGACATGGTCTTCATGCTGAGGTATGCAACAAGCCTCACCTTAGAACCACCATACCACCACTAATAGTATTATCTAACGACATTGTAAGTTACTGTAGCCTGGCCCTCGCCTTCCTGCACAGCTCCTCTCAATTCTCATTTCCCTTCACTTCACAGTCTGGGACTTCCCCCATCCACAAGGATTTCTCCGGTAGATTTTTGTTCGGACCAATCAGAGAACAGAAGGCGGAGTTTTGAACGACGTCGACTGACGTCGTCATTCAAAATGGCTGCCGCCACGAAGGAATTTTCAATAAAACAAGGTAAAAAACTATTATTTCTCTGCTGAGAAAAATATATTTCTTAGCTGACGTTATATCAGAAGTGTTCCTGAGCAATCAGAGAGCAGAAGGCGGAGTTTTGAACGATGTCGACTGACGTCGTCATTCAAAATGGCTGCCGCCACGAAGGAATTTTCATCAAAACAAGGTAAAAAACTATTATTTCTCTGCTGATAAAAAATATATTTCTTAGCTGACGTTATATCAGAAGTGTTCCTGAGCTTAACAGTTCCTAAATCAATTCACGAAATGGTCAAATCTGCTGGATTTAAATAGTTTCGGTTTGACATTTTCCAAACAGCCTCGGGTGCGCTACGAAAATAAATGATAAAAAATCGAATTTTATCTCAAATGTTTTATCTAGGCCAACAGTCAGTAAATTAGAGCCATATAATTACACACTGGTGGCAGAAAAAATATCCACCGAGTGGTTTCTGAGCAATTTATCTGATAGCCTGGACCTCGCCAGGCTAAACTAACAAAACTCCGCCTTCTGTTCTCTGATTGGTCCATTCAAAAATCTCCAGGAGAAATCGTTTTCAATGGGAGGAATGCCAGACCCTAGTCTGAAGCGAAGTGAAGGACAGGGTGTGGTTTTAACCAGGCTAAAGTTACTGTAAAAGTCCCACCATGAAAACGTGTAGCTCACTCAACACTCCTCCATCGCTCCTGCTAAAACTGAGAAACGGTGGCGCAGAAAAAGCCCTTCTATAACTAAAAAATAAGATTGAAAAATATTTGAGCCCTGTAGACAAGCATGAGGTCGGCTGCCAAAATGGAGGGTTTCATTCATGAGTCTGAGGAGATTTGTAGTTTAAGGAGGAACAAAAGGGGAGGTATTAGTGCAAAACATGCTGACAGATAAAAATCTGGTCATATTTCTTCGGTTTCCTCTGCACTGATTGCAGACAAATCCTTCACATGAAGTCCACTGGGAACTAGTGCTTATATGCAAATCAAGGGCTTCTATACCAGAGATGGCTTATCGGCTCTGACTCTGCAGGTCTGTGAAGCTTCTCCTGCCTGACAACTGACACCTATTAGATTTATATTCAATCTTAAACACCCACAGATTATTACTGTTGGTGTTTCAGATGCAATGTCTGGTTATATCCAGCTTTTTATGACATAAAATCGCAGAACTCTGCCGTTAAGTCCTTAAAAGAAGTAATAAGGCAGTAAAGCCTAAAAGATCATGTTTTCCCTAGATCACTCGCCTTGACAGGATGCTCGTCTCTTTAGGGGTTGCTACCAGGGGATGCGGTGGGGGGTGTAGGGAGGAGGACATGGAGGCACGTCTGCGCTGCACGCTAGCTTAGCGCTACATTAGTGCCGGCAGTTGTTGACCGGGGGGGTTGGTGGGGTTAGGATGCGGGAGAGAAGCGGTTCATCTTAGCTAACGCATCTGTATTGTGCACCGCTACATCAATGCCAACAGTTGTGGGGGGAAAGGGCACCTCGGTAGGCAGGGTGCTTGCTTTTGTTGACAGGGCAGGGCGCCCTCCTTGGATAAGGAAAGGGGAAACACTGGATCATTTAATAAACTCTATCCCCTGTACTGTATGTGTATTGGTTTACAAAATGTTTGCATTGGACAAAGAGATGGCATTTTTCTGTCGTGAGCCATGGTTTAGAGTAAGAATGCGCGATATGTACGGTACATGGTAGAAACAATAGACATTTAGCCTATGATAGAGATCTGCATTCTACCGGCTAACCGCAGTAATGTTGTGTCTGATGTAAAATCAGAGTTGTCAGATTTAATTTACTTTTTTTTGTTGAAAACTGTGTAAGTGGTGTTAAAGTATTTTCTTCGTGAGCCAGGTAGTGAAGCTACAAGCCAAGTACGGCCAGCTTGTTGTACTATTGCTGTATTCAGACGCATGCGCAAAACGCTGTGTTCCGTCGAAAGTTGGGTTTTTTTTCCGTCGAAAGTTAAAGTGTTGGTCAGCTTTAGAGAAACTTGCTCTCTGATCTGTGAAAACGCTGAAGAACGCTGTATTGTGTGATTTTACTGCGAGACCCTCTGGTCAAAGCCGCAGAGGAAACTGTTTGCCATGTCAACTCTCCTTAAAGTGGAAGGACCCTGAAGGTTGGAGGGTTAAGTGTTTTCAGTGTGCATTCTATAAAATGCTGCTCTGTTGCTGTTCATTTACTAAGTGAGAAGACTAGAAATTATTTAGAGTTAACGACATATTCTTTTGTTTAAAACATATTGCTAAAACTACATTTGATTTATTTTGCTCTGTTTTGTACTACAAGAAAGAAGTACTTGATTTGTTAATTGTTTAAAAATCTCTGGACCTAGTAGTGAAATTTTCTTCAGTGAGTTTATTTTGTGGTATAGCAGTTTTCAAAATAAATTATGGTAAAAGGACACACTATGCTTTTGTTTTTTCATTCCTATTGCAAGTTTTATACCAAAAACATATTGTGATATGTATCGTTATCACCACCCTTCACAATACATATCGCGATATGAATTTGATGCCATATCGCACATCCCTTGTTTAGAGGTGAAAGACAAAGACATGCTTGCAATTGTCTACCACAACAATCAAAAGAATGAAACCAGCAGTCTTGCGACACAAAGATGATGCATGATCTGACAGCACTGCATTTGCTAAAGATGAGTGTCAGCTACCACATCAAAGTTTAGCGCAACACCTGCAGAACTGATTGAGCTGAAGCTTTTTTTCTGTAGTTGCTAAGATTGCTTTTCTGCTGTGGCCATCTTGAATTGAATTCCCTGTCAACAACTTTTTTCTGCCTGTGCCTTTGGCACCACACAATAAAAATTAAGTTTTTCCAATAGGTCTTTCCCACAGGATCCAATAATTTAGTGCAAACATTGACAATTGTAAAAATTGGTTGCCGTTTCATCGAAGTGGGTTTTGACAGATATAGATCATCCAACAGAAGTTTGACTGGTACTAAAATATTTAATGTAAGATGAGTTTCATGAGCACAAATATTCATTTCCCACATTTTCTACTGAGGTTAAAGAAGCAAACCAGAGGCTGTCCATCCTCTATCGTAGACAATTATCGCATGTGAACGTAACGTCATGAACTATTTCTGCTTAAATTTTTATTCCATGTAGCCCTCTTAGTGAAATTAAAGTGGGCACTTTTAGTGTAACCTTCTCTTCCTTCAGAGAGCCCATTCTCCTTCATCGTGTCGGGGAAGACAACTTATTAAATGTGACTTATATTGGCTTGGCAAGACAACCGGAATTAGAGGAAAATGATTTTACCCTTGTAACACTATCGACAGAGAGGAGCAAGCCTTCGTGGGTGTCATGATATCTTGCCAATAAAACCTGATAAGGGTCTCATGCAAAGCTCAACTATACCGACGTGGCTAAAGGTTGTTGGGTGCAAGAAGCAGTGGCTGGACATGTTGCTGTGCATGGAATCTATTTGAAAAGTTGTTTTTTATGCAAAAACGGAAACTACAGTATGTGGGAAAGATAATCCACTGTCTGACTCAATACCACAGGTGCAAAGAATAAAAAAACACTTCAGATCAAAGTGTGGAAGCTGTGCACGAACCGCCGAGAATGAGAATCAATTTTATACTAAACATTTGATCGCCTAATAAAGACAACTCACTGCTTCCCTGCTGAGCGACGGTTCACATCTTCATGGATTTCAAACGGAGCAAGACGCTGTCCACAAAATTCAAACATGTCCGTATCTTCGTCTGAACTTCAGCAAACCTCAAATTTTGGCATTGTTAAAACATTCTCGAGTAAGTTCTCGTGAAAAAAGGCGGCCATTAAGGAGATCAATAAAAAAAATAAAAAACACAGAACTGAAAAACTTTTGCAAGCGTAAAACCGCACAGAGGAGAACTTCAGCGCCCGTGCAGTGTTCCTGCTGCACGTGCATGATACAATACCACAGCAATCATCTGCCACTTCAAATGAATAATTACCATGTGAAGTCTAATTATCCTACACAACGCTGCACTCAAGGCGATGAAAGCCAAGCAGGTGGTGGATTATTTCTGACAGATTACTTTCAAGTATTTCCAAAAAGGAAGGAGGCTGAACAACAAAAGGAAGACATATTTCACGATCCCTAATAAAGAAAAGGCAGATAGGATGCATCATGGAATTAAAAAATAACCACTGTGTTATTTTAGTTTACAGTAGTCATATTTCAAGGGTTATAGACCCCAAATATCCATGTTTAATTATGCAAACACGGCTAAATTTACAAATTTGGCAAAGTGGTAAATTTGGTAAAACGTGGCATAACATCTTCGTTCAACTGCAAAATGAAATGTTGAAATAGATGTGGACATTTTGTGCAAAAAACCTCCTGGAATGTTAGAGAAATGTTTCCTATAGTGAGAAAAAGCCCTGTCACTGCAGTCTTTGAGTAAAGAGAAAACTTTAAAGCAACACTGGTTAAGAGAGCACCAACAACTCTACAATGGTTAAATATTGATTTAAAGACACCAAAAAAACGCCGATAAACGAGAAATTTGTTTAACAATGCAAAAACCATCAAGGCAAGAGAGTCAAGAGTCAGTTTATTATTGCCATTGTCATTGAACAGGATTCACAGACTAGGAACTTGCTTCGGCATAAAGGTGCAAATAAAAGATAAAAGATAAAAGAAAACAGATGTACACACCAACCAATACAATACAATACAATATAATATTCAGAAAAAATATGCAAATGGAGTAGTGCAGTTAAAATACAGTAATAAAGTGACCAAAGCAGAGTTCTACAGTAACGGGATTATGAGTGTTCAAGAGTCCGACAGCAGATGGGAAGAAACTGTTCTTATGGTGGGAGGTTTTGGTCCAAATGGACCGAAGCCTCCTGCCAGCTGACCCTTCTCACAATGAACTTTTTGAGTGGAGTGGTTCAAAAAGTTCATATGCAGTGTGAGAAGGGTCAGCTGTAATCCGACCTGCTCGCCCCACAGTCCTGGAGATGTACAGGTCATGGATACATGGGAGACTACTGCAGATTACCAAAGAGGGATAAGAAGAAAGCCACACCGAAACAAAGACCCTCAGACCACGAGCATCAAATTTCACATCATCATCAATATACTTCAAGAAATAACCCTCGCCATCTTGTAGCTATGCTTTGACTCATGAACATTTTTGCTATCAATTTCAGTAAAACATTAGCATGAAATTAGAACTTGGAACTATGGAAATCAAGTTGAACGTATCCTTTTATGGCTCAAGACTTCTCTCATTTCATGTAAAGGACTGAGCCTAAAGATACAGCACTAGCATGGTATTACTGCATTTCAGGCAACCCTACAATTAGGCCCGTCATGATAAATATTTCTGGGCGATTAATAGTCTAAAATTATTGTGATAAATGATAATATTGTTTGAAATTTGACAATAATTAGTAATTATTGTCAAATTTACTTAGAAATGTTGGTTAATTTGTTTTGTGTATAGTACCTTTTTTTACCACCGGATGGCAGTATAAGACGGTTTGAACCGAAGGATGGATAGTGAGGGAGCGAGCAGCGTGTCTCTAAGAAAAATAGGAGGGAGGCCCCTTGACATGACATGGGCTATAATAATAATAATAATAATTTTATTTAAAAGCGCCTTTCAGGACACCCAAGGACACTTAGAAGGGCCGTCTCTCCTTCCTTTTCTTTGGTTCTCAAAATGACGGATGCTCGGTGCGGTTTGAGCTCTTTAGCATAGCATTTTTCACACAAAGCTTTTAATAAATAATATAAAAATCAGTAAACAAGTTCTCAGCTTCTTTTTTCAGAGAAAAACAATTTTTGCATAAAGGCATAGGTTTCAACCGTGAATTTTGGAATTTTCGTGCATTTTTTGAGAACAAAAAAAAAGAGACAGCCCATATCACGTCAAGGGGCCTCCCTCCCATTTTTCTTAAAGAGACATGCTGCTCGCTCCCTCACTATCCATCCTTTGGTTCAAACTGTCTAATACTGACATCCGGTGGTCAAAAATGGTACTACACCCAAAATAAATTAACCAATAATATTTCTTCTTTAAAATTTCAATTATTACTAATTATTGTCAAATTTCAAACAATATCGTAATAATTTCTGAAAATTAATCGCCCAGCAAAATTTGTTATCGTGACAGGCCTAGTAACTACCAGCAACAGCAATGACAACGTCTTCTAGCCTTTGTCGAATATGTATTTTTGAACTCGTGAACTTTGCACATTCTTTTAGTAAAATGGATCTTCTGGTGAATCTTTGGTTTTTCTCCTTATCCTTCACATCCATGTTCTGTTGTTTAGTCCACCAGAGCTCTCTTCAGATAATAAGCTATTATGCTATCTGGCCAGCCTTCTTGCTTACCTACTGGTGTAATTTGCAAACTAACAACATGGACACAGATGTTTGTGTCAAACTGTCCTGTGTTGTTGTGTGTTTTTACTATTAAAAAAGGTCAGTCTAATTGGGTGTTTGTAGTGGTAAAGCAATATATTATGCTGTTCATGTTTTGAGTTTTTATTTATTTATTTTGAAGACCTCCACTTTGGAAAATGTTTTTAAAGATCTGCATGTGCATGAGAATAACTCTTTTTTTACATCTATGGTAGTGTTAATGCTACATTAGATCCAAAAATATCTGACTCAAAACATAGATTAAAAACATTATCTAGTTCTCTGAAAGAAGAGATAATCTAAAATGTGTGTCATATTTATCAAGAACTGGAACTTTTATTTTAGCAAATTGACCTCCTGCCATCAAGGCATTCATGACATGAAAAGAAAAAGACACGCATACCTTCAGGATTTCAAACATTTTAGACATAAAACGTCTGACTGTAAGATCTGCCAAAGAAAACTGGTGATGCGACACAAACCATTTAATGTCCTAACTTGTGCAACTCTTTAAAAAAAAATGTGGTTCCACCCATCAAGCTACATCTTGGCTGACCGGTGCAACATAAAAGGTTGCTTTCACTGCCAATAAACGACAACGTCCTTAGAATTCACAACACAACAGCCACTGCAGAGCCACAACACTTCAGAGGAGAGCTCGGAGCGATAAAACAGCTCTGAGCAGCCGACGGATTCACAAACATTTAGAACGAGGCTGCAAGTAAAGTAAAACAAAGAATGATTTTTTTTTTGTTAGAGTTAGATGGCTGCCTTCCAGCTTTAAGAGAAATATTCATTTTAGCTTTGAGCACTGGAAAAAATATTCAAAAAACAACTATTTCCAACAGTGTGCGGTGTTCTTCATTGGTTTCACGTTTTCTGAAGCCTACAGCAAATGCCACAAAAAGAAATAAATAACACCCCCTTTCAAGCACCAGCTGTGAAGAGCAAGCTAAATATAAAGACAATATGCTTCATTAATGCAAAACACAAACAAAAGTGACAGGTGCACCGCCAGCAATCCAGCATCTTGACACCACCGGCCTAAAGACAGAATACCTAAACAGAAATATTGACTCATTTGAAGTCAAAGTGGTAATGCATAAAAAAAGATGCCGGCATGGCTTTATTATTCAAATGGCCGTTGTATTTTTTTTTTTATTCATACAAAAAAAATAATTAGCAAAATAAAAGCACCCTCTTCACAGAGCAAAGGCTTCGATTTGCCATGTGTAAATCAATTAGTCCTGAACATGAGAGCTGGTGAGTCACACTGCCACATTGTCTCCGCTCAGAGAAGCGTCGGTGCTGGGAAGGCTGCCAGCTGCATCCGAGCCATGACTGGACCGACTCTGCACCCGGACCTCCATCCACAGCCAACCGAAGACGGGAGGCTCGGGCAATCAGCGGCCCTTACATCACTGCATCCGCCCATGCAACAGTTAGACGAAATCCCTTCAATCCAATTACTCAGGTTAACCGCAATACCGTCTTACTGGCTCTCATCCAGCCCGCTGCCCAGCCCAGGAGGTAAACCAAACAGGTTCAATTTGCATGTTGGATGACTGCATACACACCTATTAAATATATGAAATACAGCCTCTGCTTCACTTTGATGGAGATTAGTCAGATCCACAGGGGGGGGGGGGGTCCTATTTTAAGATGATCTCAAAATAAATGATGTTCTTGTTTTCCATTAGATCTGGGTGGAAATATGTACCTTCTAGGGTTCATCACGAAAATATAAAAACTAGCTAGTCTCTACTAAAATTAGTCTAAAATAAGCTCAAGTGAACAAAAATTATCCTGTCATTATTAAACAAAAACAAAGGCAGCATCTTGTAGAAGTTCCTTTATCAGCAATAACTCCGTGAGAGTTTTACTTAGTGGATCCCATGATTATGGAGGAATCTTGGCCCATTCTTTTGCCCAACTTTGCTTCAGTTTATTAAGATTTGCAGACACTGGGATGTGGGATCCTGACCCAGCTTGGTCCAATTTGCAGCTTTTGGACGAGCAGCCTAACATTTGTGTATTCAAGCAGGTGGGACGTTAAGAACAGTTTCTTTTTTTTTTTTTTTTTTTTTTTTTCTTTTTTTTTTTTTCCATTTATAGATGGCCTCCCTTCACACCTTATAGCCATCCTCTCACTCCAATATGTATTTTTTTTTTTTTAATAGAGAGAAAGAAAGAAAAGAGAAAGTGAGACAACAAAACAACAATTGTCCACAGAAAGAGCACAAGGCAAACACACCAAACCTCCGTCCACAATCCTGCAAAGCACATGACAGAACACAACAACGAAACATACAAGCATAAAGACTGATAATATTCATGACCTTGCAATAGATTTCTATAAATACACATACCCATACCTACAAATATATATACAATATACATACATATATATTTATATTCATTTATATACCCATCTACATACATCTACTATACATCCCTGTATCCATTTGTGTGTGGTTGTGAGCATGCATAAGTGAATAAGGTTCCTCCAATAGAACATTTAGTAGCGACTGTGAAGCATCAGAGACCCGTCCCCCCAAAGCCCGAGACAGACGAAGGGGCGATCAAAGCCCAAGACCCCAGGAAGGACCCCGAGCCCAGAGTCCCCAGGACCACCCGAACAGGACGAGCCACTCGTCCACTCCCCAGATCCGACCAAGTGGAAGAACCGGACGAACCCCACCAGGGACCACACACAATGACCCCCCGGGGTCAACAGCGACAATACACAGGCCCCCGCCGGAGCCCGCTGCACCGACGTAGCCCCAGGGCCGGTCACCGAGGCTCGGGCACCGGGGACGCCCATCCCTCAGGTCCAGACCTGACAGGACCAGAGGACCCGAGCCCCACCAGGCAGCCACCAGGCCGAGCTGACAAACGCCCAAGCGCCCAGCCCCAGATAGTGAGGGCCCCAAGCACGCCCGTAGGCAGAGGAACACCCACCAGGGGGCCACGTGGCAGGAGCGCGACACTGGGTAGCCTCAGAAGTATCAGAGAGGGGGCAGTCCAAGTCCCAGCCTGACACTTAAACATTCATACACAGACACACTCATTCAGACCCACCCTCATCCTCACCCTCAGTCACAGAAAGACAAACAATAACGACACGCTCCATTCATAATCCCGATGCACACTCTATACCCCCTAGGTCCAAGACATGTACCTGCTCCCTACATGGGGCAGCCCACATCCAAACCCAGGAGGTAGACCCATTCATTCTGGGGTGGAGAGCAGCAGACGTCCAAGATCCGGCACACCCCGCGCCCTGCCGACAGGACAGGACAGGACACCCGAGTCCAAGCAGCCCCAGAGGGAGCGCACTGCCAGCCCCGCCCACGGCGAACCCGCAGGCCCCGAACCCCCCCACACCCCAGCACAACCCCTGACGGCCCACCCCCAGAATGTCCGCAAGGCAACCAGGGGGGTAAGAGAAAAATAAATAAATAATATATAAATAAATACATAAATAAATAAAATTGAAATTAACAAATCAAGACCCCGACACACACACCCCCGTCCCCAAATGTACTGTTGGTGAGTGTTGTTGTAAAGTGTATTTAAAAAGGAAAGAGAAGGAGCAAAGGCTGGCATTATACCAGTTTCCCCTCCACTCCAACTCTAACCCAGGCCCTAATTGTCTAGATGCATAATGTTGAGTGAGCATAGGCATGGGGGCGAGATTGATGTCATCCCGCCACCCATAGCCATAGTGCTCACTCCATTCCCTATATGTGACTTTTATGAAGATGTTTATGAATGAATGTCTAAAGTGTATATAAAATTGAGTCCCAGGTGCTCTTAACAACAGAGATGTAAAACCATTGCAGCACACCCGAGACCCAAATTCCCTACATGTATTAATTTAAGATGAAGAGGTGGGACGTTAAGAACAGTTTCTTATTTACGGTGTAGGTCTGACCAACAATTAAATTCCAAATCCTATGATCTACGGAGGAGGTAATGATCAACTCAATGAAGCCCTCCACCACTGTGCTCGACAGTTGATGTGAATCGTTTGGTTTTCTCCAAACGTGGCGCTGCGGATTATGGGTAAACATTGCTGCTTTAGTTTTTTCATTCCAAAAGTCTTGTTGTTCATTCAGATGAAACTTTACAAACCTGAGCCGTGCTGCCATGCTCTTTTTAGAGAGGCTTTCTCCTGCAATCCTTCAAGGAAAGCGCTACTTGTTCAGTCTGTCTGATTGCCCCGTCGTGACTTTTAACCTACCAACCAAGGCCTGTAGAGTCTGAGATGGAGCTCATTTCTCTGAGAATTGCGTGGTCTGACCTTGGGGTGAATTGGCTGGGACTTCAACTCCGGATTTTTGTGATGGTCTGGGAATGTTTTGTTTGCATGACTGAGCAGTTTCAAGGTGCCGCAGCTGTTTAAGATACAAATTAAAATTAAAAGATAAAAGATTTGTTTGCTAGCACATTAGTGTTTACCAAGCCAATCCTGGCGGGACCAAGCAGCTCAGCTTCATCAGTTGTCCTGTAGGCCCAACACAGAGGCCACAGATTCCTCAGATTTACCCAGACTGGTACGAGCCAGATCCCAGCAGGACCCAATAAACCAGCAAGGAAAAGATGATGGGAGGCATCGCTCCATATTCCTCCAATAAAACTGGTAAAGTATCCCAACACAGCTTTTATATTCACTAGCCGATACGCTCAGCACGGCGACAGCGGCACTTATGCCAGGGAGATTGCATCCAGGCACAGCAGAGGTCTGTTGTAATCCCCAAAGGTAGCAGGGGCAAAGTTTTAGGCTCAGTACAGTCCATCTTTTCTTTTCATTCAACCTTTATTTATACAGGTTGGTCTCACTGAGTCATGAGGACTTGTTTACAAGAAAGACCTGTCTTAAACAAACCACAAAAAACAGCCATAAAATGCATATAAAATAAAACAATAAAAGTAGTGCTATAAAACAAAGTTAAGCCGAGCTACATCATGAAACAAGGTAACATACTATAAGCTGGAACATGTCTGTACTGATCTTTGCATTGAACGTCATTGTTTAAAATCCCTTAGAGAGATCAAAGTCAACAATTTCAGATCTTTATGCAAGGTGTTCCAGGTTACAGCAGCAGAGTAAGCAAAGGCCCTTTATGCAGAGTTCAGATCGCCATGAGGCACAGCTGCAGGTAATTATGTCTTGAGAGCGCATGCTGTAACTGCACTGACGAGGAGGTATAAGAAGGCAGCAGACCAAGGAGTGGTTTAAAGATGAAAAAGTACCAGTGTGAGCGTCTGTGTGAAGTTAATGAAGACCAACTGACCAATGAATACAGGGTTCAGAGAGTCAGAGTCAGAGAGTCAGAGAGTCTTTATTGTCATTTGCACCGCATGTGGTACATGAGATGAAAACGAGATTATGTACACGAGGTCCCAGTTACATCCAACAACAAATGAAAGAGAAAAACAGTAATAACATCGAGAACTAACTAAGAAAAACATCAACTAGTAATACACTAAGCCTAATATAGTGGGAATAAACAGCAGCACGAACATGAGTTTGTATGAGCAGATGGTCACAGATGAACACAGATGAACACAGCAACAAGAAAACATATCAGCATCAGCATGATGTGATATTTTGCAGTGTTTATTTTAATTTTATTTTTATTTATTCATGAGTCTAACAGCCTCAGGGTAGAAGCTGTTCCTCAGTCTAGTGGTTCTACACTTGATGCTCCTCAACCTCCGTCCTGAGGGGAGTGGGGCAAAGAGTGAGTGTGCTGGATGAGTGAGGTCTTTCATGATGCAGGTGGCTCTTTTCCTGCATCTGGAGGTGTAAATGTCTGTGATGGTGGGGAGACTGACTCCAACAGACTTCTGTGCAGCCTTCACCACTCTCTGCAGAGCTTTCCTCTCTTCAACTGTGCAGCCTCCATGCCACACGTTGATGCTGGAGCACAGGATGCTCTCCACTGCACACCTGTAGAAGGAGGTGAGAACTGGGCTGCTCAGACCAGCTCGTCTCAGCCGTCTGAGGAAGTAGAGTCTCTGATGACCTTTCTTGATCAGGCTGGTGGTGTTGTTGCTCCAGCTGAGGTTATCATTCATGTGTACACCCAAGTATTTGTAGCTGGAGACCACTTCCACTGCAGACCCACCTATTTTCAGTGGGGCATGGGTGTGTTTGTTCCTTCTGAAGTCCACAATCATCTCCTTTGTCTTCTTCACATTCATGTGAAGATTATTCTCTTTGCACCAGCTCTCCAGGTGTTCCACCTCCTGTCTGTAGCTGGACTCATCATTGTTTGTGATGCATCCCACCACCGCTGTATCATCTGCAAACTTAACAATATGACAGCCTGGAAGTGTGGCTGTACAATCATATGTGAGCAGAGTGAACAGAAGGGGGCTCAGCACACATCCCTGAGGAGAGCCAGTGCTGAGGGTTATGGTGGAGGAGGAGAAGTTGTGGATCTTCACGGACTGTGGTCTGTCTGTTAAGAAGTCTAGTACCCAGTTACAAATAGAGGGGCTTAGTCCAAGTGTAGATAGTTTGTCTATCAGAGTTTGGGGGATCATGGTGTTGAAGGCAGATGTGAAGTCCACAAAGAGCAGACGCACGTATGAGTCTTTCTGATCCAGGTGGGTGAGAGCAGTGTGGACCACGGAAGAAATGGCGTCCTCTGTTGATCGGTTCTCACGGTATGCGTATTGATGAGGGTCCTCATTGATGTTGACGGTTGCCTTGATGTGGGACATGACCAGTTTCTCAAAACATTTAGCGACTATCGGGGTGAGGGCCACCGGTCTATAGTCATTCAGACCAGTCACTGTGGAGCTCTTTGGGACTGGGATGATGGTCGCGGTCTTCAGGCAGGTGGGAACTGACTCCAGTGCAAGTGAGGTGGTGAAGAGTGAAGGTTCAGTGATGGGTATGGTAGTTACAACCAGTTATGAATCTTAGTGCACCATGGTAGACAGCGTCCAACATCTGCAAGGTGCTTGCAAGAGCATTCATGTAAAGTCACCGTAGTCAATGACCAGTAGGAAAGTAGCAACTACAAGGCATTTCCTAGCATTCAGAGTTAAGCAAGATCTATTTCTGAAAAAGAAGCCCTGTTTTAATTTCAGTTTCTTTATAAAGTTTTCAACATGAGGCTCAAAAGTTAGATGTGCATCAACCAAGATTACCAAGTATTTGTAAGAATCCACAAACTCAATAGGAACACCATTCATAGATAGGATGGGAGGAAGGACTGCTGGTACCAACTTTATCTTTGAAAACATCATACCTTTGGTTTTATCAGCATTTAGCACCAGTTTGAGACTGAACCAATCTGACTGGATGATGTCAAATGCAGACTTTAAAAGCTGGAAAACCTTAGCAACTGATTTATCTCGACAATAAACAACTACAGTCGGCATAAAAATGCAAGGATGCGTCAGGAATCTTCTGTCCTACATTATTTATGTACTGTACAAAGTAGATTGTAAAGAGAGTGGGTCTTAAGACTGAGCCTTGTGGTACACCATTATTGACAGTTACATTACTAGAAGTACCATTATGTTGAACACATTGCTTTCAGCCTGTGAGATAATTAGAAAACCAACCAATAGTGTTATCAGAGAAACTGATATCTAAGAGCTTATGACATAAGATGTATTGGTCTGCAGAGTCAAAAGCTTTTAGACAGGTTTAAGTGCAGCACAATAATCCTTAGCGTCCAATGCTTCAACGTCATTATAAACCTTCAATGAAACAGTCAGTGCTCTGTTGTTTCCTAAAGTCAGATTGATGGGAAGATGAGATGTTAAAATAATCAAAATACTTATTGACTTGAGTTTTTATCAATTTTCCTAAAACCTTATCTAGAATACAGAGTTCTTCACCAACTATTTGGCATAAAGTTGTAGCTCTAGCAGTGTTTGGGGATTGTGCACCAACAGAGAGTTGACATTCAAAATAATGCTCAACACCAGTAATAAAAACGAACAAAACATTGGCAGTGATTGACAGCAAGCCTCACACTGGTGCCAACTTGAAACTGTTGACAGGTGACTTAAAGAAAAAAGAGGAATGGGAAACGAACGGTCCAAACTAGAAACCAAGCGTGGAACCATGAAGCCGGGCAGATTACCCACCTACAACTGCAGTGTTGTGCAAACAACAGTTTTCCATCTATGAATAAACGATCTGTAAAATGAATACAGTTTTAGGAAATTATAGAAATGGAAGTAACAGTAGAAGAGTGCTATTGTCTTTCCATCTTGGCACACCTGTTGCTTCAGAGCAACAAACTACAGTAATCCTGTTTTTAATAGAGGAGGTCCCACATCAGGCTCTTGGATGACTCAGAACCTCTAAAGTCTTGTGGCAGCAGCGAAGATCAACTTGGTTTTTCCACATTTAGCTTTTTCATTAATTTTTTTTATTGAACAACAATACGGTGGAATCAACTGTGCCTTTTGTGCACTTGAGATTAGATTTTAATAATTTTAGACGCTGGCACAGAACAAATCAATTTTAATACGCCTCGATAAGGAAAATCCTCGAACGCTTTGATTTTCCCACGACTAAGTATAAAAATACTGCCTCTGCTTCACTCTGGTAAAAATTAATTAGTTGTATGAACAGAAAATGTGCTGATATTTTCAGTCAACTCTAATGTGTACTTTTAATGACTTTTGTTTGAATACGAATCGGCAAACTGGAGGCGTCACTCAAAGAACGGCATTAGCTCTTCTATTAAACAGTGCATCAAGAAAATAAGCAAAATAATCTATTATAGAATAATCATCATAAACATCCCCTCTGCTTCGGAGCCTGAAGGTTAATGTTTTGTTTCATACAAGCGTATACATTTTACAACGAGCGTCGGCTGGATTTTAGTGAGCCGGCCTTGATTGCATTTATATGATTAGTTAGTATGCACGTGGGTGAAGATAAATCAAAAGCATGAGAATGCATCGTTAGATAAAGCTCGATAAAATGTTTCGACTGCAACAAAAGATAGAAGTGTTTGGATGAAAACTTTTGGAAAATAAAACTTTCCCACACCAAAAACAACGTCCTGCGTGAGCACCGGCAAAGCGTTGCAAACATTCAGCCCAAGGTCAGATAATTCTAACTTGGAAGTAACATCACGCTTGGAAACGGCCAACGCTCCTATCAGCAGGCGCGCCGAGCTCAAGTGTCCTTGATCAGAAACTCTTCAGCTCGGAGAACGCTGTGCTCAACCTCTGACCCTCGCGTGGAAGAGAACGGAAAAGGCGAACAAGCAACGTTCTTTCTGCGAGTGACAACAAATCCCTGCCGGGGCTTTTACTCAATCAGCTCTGCAAGAAAGAAAACGGAATAACTCTGAGCTTGTTTGTGACATGAAGTGTCAACAGATGTGCATGAAGGAGCTCATTAAGGGGCTGACGTTTCCCCCGCGCAGTCATAAAATCCATGTTCCCTCACACCTGGGGGGGGATTGTCTGCCTTGCTCTTCATCCAGCACTCCTTATGCTCTCTTATAGCTTATTGGTCTGCCCCCATCAAAACGACTGGCTCAGCCCAGTGATGTGTGCTATTACTTTTATTGTCATTTCGAGTTACCATGGCGACGTAATTTGTGAACAAAGACGCAATATTTCACCAACTCCAGGAACTAGTTGGTGACTGCCCACTTATTATTCCACACCTGAAAAGCATATACAGGTGGTCCTCGACTTACGGCAACTCGGACTTACGAACGCGCTCCAAACAGTACAGTCGTACAGTAAATACAGTACAGGTATGTGTTTATAGATGAATGTGTGGTGTAATGTGTTAGCTAACTGTTTGTAAATAAAGTTCTGTGCATGTTTATGGACCAGTATGTACGCTTGTTCAGTCTCATGCCGATAAACGGGTGTGCGGCGCAGCATTCATATACATTTCCGCGACTTACGGCGAAAATCCGGACTTACGAACGAAACGTGCAATGAATTCCGACTTACATCAAAATCGGGTTACGAATGGCCCGTAGGTCCGGAACTCGTTCGTAAGTCGAGGACTACCTGTATTTTTCCAACTTTAATGTGGCCCGAACCGCAATGTGGACCCCCACAAAAGTTATATCCAAACGACCGGCCAGGCTCCGGGAAGTGTGCAATTACTTTTACTGACATTTGCAGTTACCATGGCGGCAGTGATTATTCTTATTATTTATTTATTCATGAGTCTAACAGCCTCAGGGTAGAAGCTGTTCCTAAGTCTAGTGGTTCTACATTTGATGCTCCTTAACCTCCTTCCTGAAGGGAGTGGGGCAAAGAGTGTGTGTGCTGGGTGAGTGGGGTCTTTTATGATGCAGGTGGCTCTTTTCCTGCATCTGGAGGTGTAAATCTTGGTTGATATCATTATTGATTTTACTTGATTTTATCACTTGTTTTATTGTTGTAGCACTTTGAGATTTTTATTAATGAAAAGTGCAGTATAAATTGAATTTATTATTATTATTATTATTATTATTATTATTAAATGTCTGTGATGGTGGGGAGACTGACTCCAACAGACTTCTGTGCAGCCTTCACCACTCTCTGCAGAGCTTTTCTTTCTGCAGCTGTGCAGCCTCCATGCCACACGTTGATGCTGGAGCACAGGATGCTCTCCACTGCACACCTGTAGAAGGAGGTGAGGACTGAGCTTCTCAGACCAGCTCGTCTCAGCCGTCTGAGGAAGTAGAGTCTCTGATGACCTTTCTTGATCAGGCTGGTGGTGTTGTTGCTCCAGCTGAGGTTATCATTCATGTGTACACCCAAGTACTTGTAGCTGGAGACCACTTCCACCGCAGATCCACTTATGTTCAGTGGGGTGTGGGTGTGTTTGTTCCTTCTGAAGTCCACAATCATCTCCTTTGTCTTCTTCACATTCATGTGAAGGTTATTCTCTTTGCACCAGCTCTCCAGGTGTTCCACCTCCTGTCTGTAGCTGGACTCATCATTGTTTGTGATGCATCCCACCACCGCTGTATCATCTGCAAACTTTACAATATGACAGCCTGGATGGGTAGTCGTAGCTGCACAATCATATGTGAGCAGAGTGAACAGAAGAGGGCTCAGCACACATCCTTGAGGAGAGCCAGTGCTGAGGGTAATGGTAATGGTTTTGCTAACAAAGATGCCAAATTTCCCATAGGAGAAAACTCTTCATAGAAACTGAGTAACGTATGGAACCATTTTGATTCAACATGCATGGAAGGCACCTATTATTACCTATTATCGCCTATTATTATTATTAATATTAGTAATAATAATAATAATTAACTTTAATTATTAATGTTAATAATTATCTATTCTAATATTAATCATTATTAATATTTATAATTATATTTTATAGTAATATTAATTATTAATATCAATTTTGAGCATTAATAATTAATATTTAATAACAATTAACAATAAATTAATTATTATTAATATTGATACTTAGTATTGATTATTAATATTTATAATCATTATTATTATTTATTATTAATAATATTTTACTAATATAAATAGGCAGTCCCCATCAAAGTTTCTCCAGGAACTGTCTAGTTTAACACACAAGCCTGTCAGGGTGCAAGCAAGAAACTTCAGGTCTCTGCCGGACACAAGCCAACCCCACGCCGATCCGTTTAGAGTTGACAGCAGCACTTTGTTTGGTGAGGTGGACCTCGCCTGCTTTCAGTGGAAAACTGGCCCCAGACGGCAGGATTTGTGTAGGCAGAGCGCTGCAGCGAGCAGAACCTCCTGGGTGCAGACGTCAAGGAGTGCGCAGGCTTTACTGTGCATGTAGGCGTTTCTTTTGTGCGATAACGAAATGGAGAACACGCTCAGTAAAAATGAAAAGAATGGGAATCGAGAGGTTGTTGACTGAAGGCCTCGGCCCTGCCTGCCTCACAGCGGCGTGTCCAGTTCGTGCAGCGTAGCGACACGCTGTGCTCCGTGCTGTAAACACGTCGAGTTGCTGCATCGACGAAAAGAGGAGGAAGTTCAAAGAAGGGAGAAGGTGCGCGCAGACGCAACGTCCACATCAGATATTTGTGTTGGATCGCTCTTTGCAACGCGTCGTTCTACGCAGGACGTTGATGTTTGTTCACGTCTGGTTTTTACGCTCGAAGGAAGGAACTCGGAAAGACGTGACGCGAGAAGAAACATTTGATGCGCTGTTGAGTCCGCTTCGGTCCAGCTCTCCTCCGTTCCACCAGAACCGCTGCAGTGTCGTGAAGAGCCGACGCTACACGGACAACAATTTGTGTACCGAAGAAAGAAAAACCCATAAATGGCATGAAATAACTTGAAACAGACAAACTTCAGAGTTAGAAACTAATTTACAAAAAAAAGAAAAAAACTAATAAAAATCAATCATCGTTTCTGCAGATTTATTAAAGGGGACCACAGATGCAAAATTCACTTTTTAATGTTTTTTTTACTCAACTTTGGGTATGTATTTCTTAAAAAAACAGTCCTAGGACCAAAAAAGTGCACACAGTGGTTTATTTACTAAGTAAGTATATTTATTTTTCAGTGATATAAATGTCTCGTTTTCAAATCCTGCGGCTTGTGACATCACAAGCGCCAGGACAACCCACCCCAACCTGAGTCCAGCCCCTCACCTAGCAACCCCTGGTGATGCTCCACCCACTTCAGTATAAAAGACGTCACGTTTTTTTTTTCCTGAGTTCATGTCAGCACAATGGCTACTAGAGTTCGATGTTTCGTTGTTGTTAAAATGCAGTACCGCTAATAACTAATTATCTATCAACGAAAAAACTTATTTACGGGCTCTTAAATCAACCGGACGACTGCTCGCGGACCATATCCGGTCCGCGCCGGATGTGGTCCGTGAAAAAAGCGGTCCCCGCTAGAGAGAGCGTGTATAGCAGTTAGCAGCCAGTGTGTTACTCTGCAGCCTTATTGCTTGTTTTCGAAGAGTCAGACGAAGAGTTTTTAACATGGAGGGTGAACTTATGGATGTTTCTCAGCGGCCTACGCGACGCGTCAGCGCCTCATTTGCCCTGCCCAAAATGGCGTCTGCCTCTGGGTCTGACTCAGGGTCCCCTTTGGAGGGCGGAGTTAATGTCAACAGATTTTTGAAGGGCGTGGCCTTATCATAAACAGCCTGTTCAGAACGGAAGTGAGAAAAGGCACAACTAGAAAGGGGATATTTTATTATCTAAGAATTATTTTGTGGATTAAATTGAATGAACATGGTCTGGATAGCCCACAGACATAAAAATTTATAAAACCAATATTTGGTCTCCTTTAAAAATTAACAACTGAAATGGGTTTGGCCAAGAACAAAGTACGTTTAACTTCTTGCAATCAGGTGACTAAACTCTCAGAGACTTCTCCGCCCGTCCACAGACCTTCTTGTCCACTCCTCCTGAGTAAACTGCTCCAGATGTCTCAAGTTTGAAGGGTTCCTTCTCCAGATGTTTCAGCTCCTTCCACAGATGTTCAACAGGATTTAGATCTTTTTTTTTTTTTCACCCTTTATTTATCCAGGTAGTCTCATTGTGCCACGAGAACTCATTTTCAAGAGAGACCTGTTAGGGAGCAGGTGGTGGGGGTTGAGGGCCTTGCTCAGGGGCCCAGAGTGGGGCGAATGAGGGTGGAGGCAGGTGTGGGTGTTTCACCTTTTTCCACCCACATTTTTTTTATGTTGTCGGTACCGGGGCTTGAACCGGCGATCTTCCAATCACAGGCTCACCGTTTCCAACCACTGCGCCCCCACTCCCTCTTGACTCAGAGGGTCACTTCAGAACAGTCCAGGTCTGGTTCTGAGCCCTTCTTGGGTTTGTTAATCTGTTCTTCTGGGTCATCACCTGCTGATGGACCCAGGATCGTCCCTGAGACTGATCTTCCAGACGTTTGTCTCCAGAACTCCTTGACAGTCTCGTCCTTGTCCCCTGCACAGATTCAGACGCAGCAAAGTGTCTCCAGAACAGAACCGAGCCTCCTCCGTGTTCTGCTCCTTGTTTCAGTTTGGGGTCTGTGGACACAGAGCTGACGGGACTCGTGTCCAAAAAGCTCCACTTTTGTCTCCCAGGTGGTTTCTGTCTTCTCAACAAACCCCAGTCTCTCCGTCTCGTCACCTGTTGTCCTCCATGGACGTCTTCTATAAAGTCCACCTTGTCCGACGGTGTGATCTGACACTGATGATCTTTGACCTTGGAGTTCACCTCTAATCTCTTTACAAGTTGTTCCGGGGTCTTTGGTTTCCGTTCGTATCATCCGTCTCTTCAGTTTGTCACCAGCTGTCCTCTTGTGGACACGTCGTCTTCAGTCCTGTAGACCTTAAACTTCTGAATCATCTGAGCAGCTCAGAGGAGCATCAAGCTGCTCGGAGGTGGTTTTAAGATGCTGCTCAACCATCGTCTGTCTGAACTCCTGAGACGACTCTGTCCTCCATGTTCAGTGTGTTACACACCACGACACCACACAGCCCTGTGACTACCAGGTCCACTGAATAATTGATGGAACGAAGACACCTGGGACGCTGTTGGACACACAATAGATGCTGTTGGACACTCCATAGATGCTGTTGGACGCACCATAGATGTTGTTGGACGCACCATAGATGCTGTTGGACGCACCATAGATGCTGTTGGACACACAATAGATGCTGTTGGACACTCCATAGATGCTGTTGGACGAACCATAGATGCTGTTGGACGAACCATAGATGCTGTTGGACGCACCATAGATGTTGTTGGACGCACCATAGATGCTGTTGGACACACTATAGATGCTGTTGGACGCACCATAGATGCTGTTGGACGCACCATAGATGCTGTTGGACGCACCATAGATGCTGTTGGACGCACCATAGATGCTGTTGGACGCACCATAGATGCTGTTGGACGCACCATAGATGCTGTTGGACGCACCATAGATGCTGTTGGACGCACCATAGATGCTGTTGGACGCACCATAGATGCTGTTGGACGCACCATAGATGCTGTTGGACGCACCATAGATGCTGTTGGACGCACCATAGATGCTGTTGGACGCACCATAGATGCTGTTGGACACCATAGATGCTGTTGGACGCACCATAGATGCTGTTGGACGCACCATAGATGCTGTTGGACGCACCATAGATGCTGTTGGACACACCATAGATGCTGTTGGACACACCATAGATGTTGTTGGATGCACCATAGATGTTGTTGGACGCACCATAGATGCTGTTGAATGCACCATAGATGTTGTTGGACGCACCATAGATGCTGTTGAACGCACTATAGATGCTGTTGGACGTACCATAGATGTTGGAAGCACCATAGATGCTGTTGAATACACTATAGATGCTGTTGGACGCACCATAGATGCTGTTGAATACACTATAGATGCTGTTGGACGCACCATAGATGCTGTTGGACGCACCATAGATGCTGTTGAACGCACCATATATGCTGTTGAACGCACCATAGATGCTGTTGGACGTATCATAGATGCTGTTGGACGCACCATAGATGCTGTTGGACGCACCATAGATGCTGTTGGACGCACCATAGATGCTGTTGGACACATCATAGATGCTGTTGAAGGCACCATAGATGCTGTTGGACGTACCATAGATGCTGTTGGACGCACCATAGATGCTGTTGGACGCACCAAAGATGCTGTTGGACGCACCATAGATGCTGTTGGACACATCATAGATGCTGTTGGACACATCATAGATGCTGTTGGACGCACCATAGATGCTGTTGGACGTACCATAGATGCTGTTGGACGCACCATAGATGCTGTTGGACGCACCAAAGATGCTGTTGGACGCACCATAGATGTCGTTGAACACACCATAGATGCCGTTGGACACACCATAGATGCTGTTGGACACATCATAGATGCTGTTGGACACATCATAGATGCTGTTGGACACACCATAGATGCTGTTGGACACACCACAGTTTGACGTGTCCCTGTGCTCAGATTATTGTTAATATATTCTAGCAGCATCATTTTTGGTAAATCCTGTGCAAGTAGTTTTAAATAATTCTGTTAAACGGGTTAGATTTTCAATAAATTGGTTTCTGATTCTTGTTTTTGTCAGTTGACCATGTTTGTTATCTTTAAAATGATTATGCTCATATCTCTGTGCATGTCCACATTGTGTCAGGACAGACTAATTAAAACTATTTGTTGCATTAAACAATGTGAAGGGATTAAAACATCTGGATCTAAAGCTCTTCGTGTGTTTGGAGCTGCCAACGAGCCCAGTCCCGTGCACGAGGAGGAGCAGGAGGTGTTAAGGAGGATCTGGTCACTCACCACATGAAAGCGCCGCCACGCAGATAAAGGGAGTCCACCTGAAATCCCGTGCACGTGTCATGGTAAGAGATCCCAGCAGCTGGACGGTAAATCCAGTGGTTCCAGCGGTGGTTGTGTCTCTCTCTCCACGCGACGCCTGGCGCAGTTCTGGCAAGTTGGATGATGCGCAAACCGTGCGAGGTGCTCCAAATAACAAATGGGTCTTTACGAGCAGAAAGAAAGTTAAAAGTCTGAGTGTCCCCGAACCCGCTCAGGTTCTGACCCACCAGATGAGAAGCCACCAGAATAAAATGCGCGCATCCATCAGAGGAGATACGCGCGCGCACTGGCTCAACCAAACAGGGCTCTGTTCTATTCTCAAATAAATTAATAAATAGAAATTCCTCTAATTGTGGAGGAGCTCAGCTGGACCGAGCCGCCGGTTCTGCTGGCACCGGCTGACTTCATGAGGATCCACAGCGGACAGGACGGTCCAAACACTGTGGCGCGCGCGTCCAGGGGTTCGGAACCGCAGCGCGTTGCGACACTCAGCTGCAAGTCTTCAAAACAAAATGAACCCAAACGTCCAGAACCTTCTTCACCCGGTTTTTACTTTGCGCTGTCAGGCCACGGAACTGGGCCGAGCATCTTCAAACGGTGCCGCCGCCGGGGGAGACAAAACTGAAACAAGTCCCCAGAACTCGCTGGTTCTGGTTCTGGGTCGTGTTGGACTCGCCTTCCAGAGCCGGTTCGGCGGGAGGTGAAGCTCCTGGGGTCGGTTCCGCCGAGCAGGTCCGGTCCAGGGTGCTCAACTCCGCTCGGACCGTGTGAACGGACTCACCTGACAAGATCAAAGGCGCCGCAGCCGCTGCTCATCATCAGGCTCGAGACGACAGGAGGGCCACATCCGGCGGAGCTTTTCAAAACAAAAGCTGAAAGTTGGGGGATTTATGCTGCACGTTTGCTTCTTACGGAAGAGCATTGCATTCATGAAAAAAATAAAAATAAAAATAAAAAATAAAAAAAATATATATATATATATATAT
>JBBPBX010003302.1:29479-45200 GCA_038048925.1 Garcialebias charrua | reverse complement strand
CTGTCAATTTACATGTATGTGTTACCTCAGCTTGCAATTTACATATGATGGTGCGTCAATTCTTTAGACTGTTATAACTCCACACGCTCACATTTGGTTTCAGTGAATTGAAAAAGCCCCCTGGATAGGGGTCGAAACGTCTTTTTCAACAAATAAAGTCCAATTGATCTTGTATTGAACGCCTTTTTGATTTGATCATGGTTGATTTGAAAAGTTAGCAGTCACTAAAAAGATATTATTTATAAGCTTATGGCCTAGTTTACACATCTGACAGATATTCCATTCCTCTTTATTTGATCTATGTTCCATAATTCATAATTAAACATTATATTCACCAACCCATATTATGTTATTTCCCACAATTTATCATCAAAGGTTATTTTATTTCTAACATTAGGCACAAGAAGACACAAAACGATCCAAGCTGGGGCTGATGAGAGGAGTGGCTGCAGCTGTGACAGGCGAAGCAGGCATGGATGGGTGTGGCTGACTGATGGAGGAGCAGAAACTAACTGTGGGAAATAGCTGAGGGTTCAACATGGGGCGGCAACAGTCAAACTGAACACAAAGAAAATACAGAAAACAAACAATAAAGGAACAAATCGGACAATAAAACTCCAAACACAAAACTAAAAACTGAAATCCTCTGATCCTGACAAGAACATATTTAAAGATGATCTTAACTCTGCAGAGGACAGTTGCTAATAATCATCTCAGCTGATGATTGTTTGTGCAGAAGCAGCGTGTCGTACCTTTGAGGGACTGTGCTCACTCTGCTTTAGCACTCTGAGGTTTATGAAAATAAAAGGCTGCTAACCTACAGTGTACTCCACATGGAGAGATTAAAGGCATGACCTAGTTTTAGAGTGGACCAGGACTAAAAGCGGACTTCTGCTCTTGGCAAACCACACAAGAGATTATTAATAATAATCCAAAATGCCAAAGCTGAATTGGGTATCTTGACAACAGGTGCTCCTACATACAGAAGGATTCTGCAGTGAGACATGATCCACAGTTTCCTTTCTATGTTTGATTAATTGTTTTTGTTCAGGTAAATATTAGAATATGTTTTCAGTGAAAGATTATTTTTAACTTTTTTCATTGCTTTGTTTAAAATAATTTAATTTGAGACTGAAAAGACTCAGTTAGTATGCAACATTTTCAGTTTGTATACAATATTTAGATATTTTACATATAAATTGGATTCATACGGTCTAAATTATCCTTCATGTTTTGGTGATTTACTGCTTCTTAGTAGTCAACATGTTCACTTGACATTTTCAGACACATACAAGACTAGAGCCAAACTAATTCTACTTGCAGCTGTCCCTGTTAACATTGCTTTTTGAGAAGTAGCCAGGAATGTGTACTCAAATTCTCACAAATAATGTAATCTCACCAAAATAACTGAGCTGTTGCAAAGAAAAACATTTTCTCATGTAATCATTTCTTGTGCTTTCCCCCACGCAGTCACGGTTTTGTGTGCTTTTTGTGCTTTTCCGTGTTATAAATGTTCCTTTTTTACTTTTAATGTTTGTTTCTTTTCAGTTTAACCACACAATTTCTTTAAATATATTAAGTAAAAAGCAACTTAAAAAAATGTATTTTCTAACGATTAGAGGTGAGTATTTGCTTTAATCTGCAAAATTCAAGTATTTGCGTGTCTTGTTGCTGTTGGAGGTACATATACTGAAAAAAAATCTGCAGTAATGAGTTAATTATCACCTGGTGATAATCAGAGTCAGAGTCAGATAATCTTTTTTGTCATTTGCACCACATGTGGTACATGTGATGAAACGAGATTATGTACACAGGGTCCCAGTTACATCCAACAATAAAATGTAAAAGAAAAACAGTAATAACATCTAAGATATGAACTAAGAAAAACATCAACTAAAATAC
The DNA here is from genome assembly GCA_038048925.1 of Garcialebias charrua. Taxonomy (NCBI): domain Eukaryota; kingdom Metazoa; phylum Chordata; class Actinopteri; order Cyprinodontiformes; family Rivulidae; genus Garcialebias; species Garcialebias charrua. The sequence continues at coordinate 43,298 of JBBPBX010003302.1, read as the reverse complement.
ACTAAGCACTAATATCACAGAAAAACATTGCTCCAAACAGCAGCACGAACATGAGTCTGTATGAGCAGATGAGCACGAATGAACACAGCAACATGAAACAGATCATCATCAGCATGATGTGATATTTCACAGTGATTATTCTGGTTATTTATTCATGAGTCTAACAGCCTCAGGGTAGAAGCTGTTCCTCAGTCTAGTGGTTCTACACTTAGTGCTCCTCAACCTCCGTCCTGAGGGGAGTGGGGCAAAAAGTGTGTGCTGGATGAGTGGGGTCCTTGATGATGCAGGTGGCCCATAATAGAGCTGAGCCAAAAAGACAAAGCCCATGATCTACTGGTGTGTTTGTATTCTGACATGCTACAGTCATAAGGTGTGGATCAGGATGAATTAAATGAGATCCCAAATACAAGTTGCTAAAATGAACTATATGAGTGACTGGGATCAGCCTCACTGGGCTGTGGCTGTTGGTCACTGGCAAACAACATTCTTTATGGATCAGAAACAAGCACTCAATACAAATTGTTTCTGATTTTATCATGTGCTGGACGACTGAGAATCTTCACCAGCATTCTTTAAGGAGTCAAACAGTCTCAAATTGTTGAATTTTCAATGTCTTCACGTGAATCGCAGAAGCGAATGTTGTTGTTTTTTTGTTGTTGTTTTTTTTTACATGTTAATTAAATGGTACAATAAATGTTTTCTTAAAATAGTCACAGAGTTGTTGCAAGTGTCACAAATCTATTTTGAAACCTTTTAAATTTTATCATGGGGCTCTTCAATGTGTGTCTGGAATGCTACAGCTGCATGGGAGCTCTGCTTTGACAGAAAACACCCAAGACAATTGTTCAGGTCCAAAAAAAAAAAAAACTCCGAGGGTTAATAATATGTGCTGGAAAACTACTGTAGTCCCAATCGTCATTTCAGTATTTTGTCCAGTGGACCAAATCATGGAGGTGGATTTAAAATGGGCCGAGACAGACAACAAAATTATGTAAAAAAAAAAAAAAAAAAGCTTTGATTTTTAAAACTGTCTGCTCAAAACAACCAGATGGCTCACTGGTTGAAGACATTTAGAATGTGTTTGTTTTAATGTGAGTCACCATAGGTTCCAACAGTTCCAGTGCAGTAAGATATGACCTTTAAAGATAAGGTGATGCAGATAAGGAGTAGAGCTGCTGCTCCTCCACGTTAAAAGCAGTCAGCTGAGGTGGTTTGGGCATCTTTGTAGGATGATGTTTGGTCACGTTCCTCTGGAGTTTTTCATGAAAGAAATCCTGGGGCAGACACTCCCCCCCCACACACACACACACACACACACACACACACAAACACACACTTTTAATGTTTTTTTTTCTACGCTTGATTTGTTTAAATGTGTTTGTCATATACAGTACTGCTAAACCTTTTAAAGAAAGTGCTTATCTATGTCCCTGAATTATTTCAACTACTTCAGAATACACTGCACCTTGGCAGATGCAGGGTTAGCCGTGTCTATCTAGGACATTAATCTAAATCTAGTGATGCACAAGCAGCCATATGCTGAAAAGATAAACATGACTCTAAAGTTTCCCCTAAGGGGAAATGGCTTTGTCACCAAGAGGACAAGAGATCAGCATGTGCTGTGATTGAAGTCACAGGATTAGAAACTAAGAAGATGACTAAAAATGAGAAGCGAGTTTGTATGAATCTTTAAAGTAACATGTATTCTTTGACATTTTGTTGTTGTTTTTCTTTTGACTTACATTTAGATTACAATTTTAAGCAATAGTCGCATTTGTTATGGTAAAAATATTAAAAGTGTAAAAGTCGCATCATGGTCATTTGGTTATGAAACCCCATGTCACTGCGCACAGTGTGTCACGTGCATTTAGCATAATGTTCTGCGTGCTAATTGTGCTTTGCGTTCGTGTCTGAGTCTGAATTTCCACAGGGAGGCTCTGTGCATTACAAGATGAGGAGAGATTAGAGCACAGTGGGTTAATCTTCAGGCCTGCCATCTGCCAGTGCAGTGAAAATAAAACCTGAAGGTACAGCTTCAAATTTACCGACAACATACAGGGAAAAAAAAACTGACGGGTGAGTGTTATCCATGAATCAAACATGCTGTCATCATGAGGAGGTCACGCAAATCCCTGTTCATATTAAATGGAATCAGTATTCTACCTTTGACCACTGCCTGCTTGTGTTTTCATCACAGGAGCTGTCATCGTGCCCGCTGGGGATCTGTCTGCTGCTTAATTGTCATATATAATATACGTAATTATTTTATATTAATGTACACTTCAAGTTTTATAGAGAGTAAACATGAAATCTTCACAATAATGTTATACTGTTTGTAAATCCTCCTGCATGTGGAGTATTTTGTTAGTACAAGTACATCAATGGCACGGTTGGTGGACTGTTTTTCCTAATGTTCATGGCACACCTGAGTGATAAACATAAATCATACAAAATTAAGAACAATTTTCTTTACCGGGGATGAGGTGAGGGGTTCTATTAGTTCAAAAGTTAAAACCATTTATGCCAAATCTTATATTTGGTCATTTTTATCTTTAGCAAGAAATGAAATATCAGAATCAGAATAAGCTTTATTGTCATTGCACAGTGAAGTACAGCAAAATTGTTTTTCCGTACAGTCGTCCGAAAGATGGACGGAGTGTATGTGGCAGCAGCTCCTAGGAGTGTGGCCCTTATTCTTTAGATAAGAAAAGGGGGAAACCATGAGGATAGTGGGTATTAAAAAAAAACTAAGATCTCTTCACACCTTGTCCTTGTTAGGGCATTGTTTAAGACATCAAAGCACTTTTATAGGCACATTGCATATATATTTGACGACAAGATGGTGAGATTTTGCCCATGTTAATGATTTACCAAATGTTGGCAAAACTGTAAAAATGCAATTATATGCAGATGATACTGTATTGTATGTTCATGGAAAAACAAAAAATGAAGCTGCTGCTGTGCTTTCTAGTGCCATGATGCCGGTGTCTCACTGGCTCCAAGACTCTTGTCTACATCTCAACATTAAAAAAACAGTCTGTATGTTTTTCTCTCGGCTGCCAGCAGATAATGAGCAACCATCTGTGTTGGTCAATGGCGAGACATTAGATGTGGTTGAACAATTTAAATACCTTGGAGTCATTTTTGATTCCAATCTAAATTTCAAGCAACATGTAAAGAGAATTTCACATATAATTAAACTTAATCTGGCAAACTTCAAACATATAAGACCTTCTCTGACAACAGAATCAGCAAAGGCTTACATGCATGCCATGATCTTCAGCCATATAGCCTATTGTTATACCACATGGTCTCACACTTCAGAGATCGTCATGAAGCCCCTAAAGACTCTTTTTAAGAAAACACTGAAATTTTTGACAAAAAGCCAATACAGTATCATTACTGCAACATCATAAATAAGTACAAAATTTTGGATTTTAATAGCTATCAGATTTTTATGGACGTTTGCCTGATTTTTAAAGTTTTAAATGGACTTGCTCCTCCTCCTTTAATATATTTTATAAGTAAAAAAACAAGTACAGTAAACACAAGAGCACTGACCAGAGGAGATTGTGATGTGCAGCGGCGCAGGACTAAATTTGGCCAAATGGTGGTGTCCATCAGAGGCACACAGTCATGGAACACACTGCCAGTTTCCATCAGGAACTGTGGCACCTACTCTGCTTTAAAAAACTCTTGAAACTTTGGCTGAAAACTAATCAGAAGTGCACTCATGTGTAGATTACTTTGTCTATTTTCTTATGGCATCATATATTTATTGTAATTTTATGTTGTGTTATGTGCTATATAGGTGATGTTTGTATTATTCTCTGCTCTTTTGTTTTATGGGATGTTTCTTGTTCTTACCTGCCTTAGGACAACGAATGAAAATTAGCTATTGTGCTAACTCCGGCATATTTACATTGATGCTTACTGCTGTCATGTTGATTAATATGCATTGTCCTAATTGAAATAAATAAATAAAATAAAATAAATGAAACACTACCAGACAGTTCCATAGTCCTGATAAGATGCTAAAATTTCAGCCGGTACAGCTCTGATAAGTGTACACACAAGTTCTCGGGGAGTGGGAGGGGTGGATAGAGCAGAGCTTTCTTGGTTTACGCATCCCCAGGAGCATTTTGATAAGTTGGCCTCTTCAAGGCCGAACGGGGAGGTTGGATTCAGATAAGCCACAGTTGTTTTTGTGCAGCCAAACAGTTTTTCTTTCGTCAGTCTTGAGTTATGCTGGTACTCTCAATGATACAAAATGGACAGATCGTGGGATTTCCACTGGTCCGCTGTTAGCCTTCTCCAAAATTGCTTCAGCATGCTGGCGAGTTCCAGAACCCGCAAGTGTCCTACGATTCTCATAAATTGTTTCCAACTTACGGTTGAGCTTGCAAATCAGCTGTCTGAGAGCACAATTAATCCTTCACATAAGATAAGCAGCTTTGCCATGGCTGAAGCTGCAGCCTATGTCTTCCTTAATAGCAGATAACTGTCAAGATCCGGACTCGCTGGATCCGGACTTGTTGGATATGGACTCGTTGGCGAGGAATGTGAGACCCATGCAGGAGGACCAGATGGCTCAGAGAGACAAAAATGACAATTAGTGAACTGCACTAACATCACACAGGATGAATTGCTGGTGAAGCAGCAAAAACTTACTTGGCCCCTGGAGGGGACCCCCGGTGCAGACAGAGCAGGTGTCCGTAGGAGAGCAGGTGGAGTGGAACCACAGATCATGACACCATGGAAGGACAATGCTCGAACAACATCATGTGCAAGGACTCACCACTGCAGCTTCAGGAAACAAGCGCCTCCTCGTGTGGAAGCCACAAGGACTACATACTAGCCCCTAATGAGACAAGAGGAAGACACCTGCAGTTAATCAGGATGAGAATCCGGTGTGAAACAGGTGAGATCGTCACAATAACATAGGTATTCGCCGGTGCCAAGAAGCAGAAACCCTGCTATCATAATTCCAATGATGTATAAATCTTCCAGAGACATCACAGACAGGCACATCAGCTTCCAGTCCCCACAGGAAACCATGACGTACCCAAATGTGTGTGTTTGTCTGAGGAATGAGGGTCCTCCAGCACCCTGTTGCTTGGTTGAATTTTTTTTATCAATTGTGTTAAAAGTCCAGCTAACCAAATCCATAACAGTAATTTACGATTCAGAAGCTGTGTAAATAGAAGCTCCCATAGGACAAAGAGCAAAAGCAGAAGGAAGGCAGGAAAGGGAAGAAAAGGCATCCATCTTGCTCGGGGGTGAGTGAGGGATAAAAGCACGTTATTTGGAGAACTTTGAGTTCTATTTATTTTGTGTATGAATAAAAATGATAGAAGCGTGTTTCTACAAAAAGATAGATTAGCTCGTAATGCAAGTGGATCACACCAGCGGTCACCAGTGTTGACATGTCATATGTCCAAACATCAGATCGATGGTCCATGTGGTGACACATGAAAACTGTAGGTGTAAAAAGACCTGGAGTGAAGTAGAAAGGGACTTGAGTGCCATACATTTATCACTTATTATCCAAATCAGAAGAATAGATAAATGTTTATTTTAATAAAATAGCTTCTTTTTTTTTTTCAACAGTAGCACATCTTTTCAATCAGACAAACAGGCTACAGTATCTATCTGCACCCTTTTTGTCTACCAGTGTCAGGGCAGTGTTTGTAAAAAGCAACTTGTGGTCAAAGAAAAAGGGTTGTAAGCTCAATCATCCAGGTAGATAACAACAAACACACAAACAGCTTGTGGTCTCTTTGTCAGGGGTCACCACTGAGATCTGGATGCCTTTCCTGACGCAACCACAGATCACTGAGCTACCACAGCCCTCTGTGTGGAGCAGAGAGCTGCCATTTAGGGCACCCAGGGGAGCAACTGGGGGGTTAAGGGCCTTGCTCAAGAGACTAATGGAGGCAGGTGTGGGTGCTTCACCATTCCCAACCACATTTGATGTTATCTCGCCAGGGATTTGAACCAGCAACCTTCTAATCCAAGCTGGCCTCCTCTAACCTCTGTGCCACTATTCTCTAATCTGTGGTAAAAATGGGTGACTATTATTTCAACAATTCTTTCAACAAGAGTCTCCTTGGTGGAAAACAAAATTAACAAATGAGAGAAAATGTTCATTTTGGTGCTTAAATTTCAGCTCGAAAGGTCAAGAAGCAGAACACGATACAACAAGCAATGTATTTTTATTTAAAAGCACAAAACAAGAAATCAAATATTGATAGGTACCGTAAACATGATGTAAAAAGGTTTCACCTTGCAATAACTTGATATATGTGCACAGCATCTTTGAATTCCAACAGAGTATCTGAATGTGAAAAGCAAAAGAAATACTACCGGTAATCAATACGGCTCAACGACTGACCTCATAAACAGGGTAGATGGCTCATGTTGACATTCTATATTTTCAATATCTAATGGTCCCAGCATTTAATGTAAAGTAGATTGGTTTTCAAACAGGATTCTCTTTAATGAAGGTGAACACTTTGCTACAGCTCAAACAGTATGCTGCTGTTGATTTAAAAATGTGTAAAGAAAGTATTACAATACAGTATGTGTATTTGTAATCATTTAATAATTGCAAAGGTGTATACCAAGGTGGTTAATGAAGCAGTTTTAGGCCACAAAACATTCAAGTCAAATTTATTTATAAAGCACATTTAAAACAGCAGCTGTTACCAAAGTGCTTATAGAAATAGAACTGTTCTGTTTCACCAGAATGACACAATTTATAGCTATTAATTAATAGTAATATCGAGATCTGCTGAAAAAGTTGTGAAGATCTTTGTTTTGGAATACTTTAAGTGAATTTCTGCTTAGTGAAGCCCAGCTGCACTGACGGGGGTCAGGAGTAAATCTGAAGAGTCATTGGATTAGCATGTGCTTTTAGCCTTCTGCAGGCAAACACCTTGAGAGCTGTTGTTTCTCATGTGAAGAACTCTCGACGGCGCCGTCTTCATGGTGCGGTTTTATGACTTTATTCTTCAGGATGAAGAATGAGAAGATTTTAAATTTGTCACTGCTTTTTGTGTTTGTGAATGCCTGTTTTGGTAAGTTTCCCTCCATTATATCGTTTTTAGAATAATTTAAGCGCTTCTAATTAAATAAATATAAATATATGTTATTATTTTTGATTGATTTTAACTTGAAATTCATTCATAAAGTTGAAACTATGAAGGTTAGGTTTTAAGTCTAGCAGTGATTAATTCGTTTTTATTTTATTTATTAGGGTAAAATACAGTCCAGATGCCTAGTCCTAGTATTTTGACATTGTTGTAAAGAAAAAGTAAATAAAAGTAAATAAATTAGGCCTATGTTTAGATGAGTTAACTTAGAAGGTTTACGTAACTCACTTTTAATCCCCGTTAAAAGACAATAAGATCAGATGGACATTTTACACATGTATTCATTGATCAGATTTTTAAATTAAAGATGTGAAAATCTGGTGTGATCAATAAAGTTAAATATAAAACATTATTTAAACCTGCTCTCTGGTTCAGTCGTTGATTGATGGTGTACATACAATAACACACCAACTGGTGGATTCATATCTCTGTCCTCAGCACAGGCAGACTTTGCCCCTTATTTCTACGACAATGGACCGTACGGCGACAACGGGAATCTGGCCCTGTTTAGCCTCTCAGAGGACACTCCTGTTGGTGAGACTGACCATACTTTTATATTTATTGTAGAGAACAGAACCATGGGGGTAACCAATTAGCAAAGTGGTTTACAATAATTGCTGGTATTTGAAAGTTCAAAATGGTAAATAGTTCTTGATAGATGAGCAGATGCTGAGCAGCACTTACAGCAGCATGCTCATCTGCTGTTGCCAGCTGTGAATGTGATGCAGCTGTCTCTGTGCACTTTGCATCGGTCAGGATACCCAATGGAACTCAGACACTTCGATTTTTTTTCAAAGTGTAATTTTCAGGAAAATAGTACTGTAATTGATGGTCTATAGAACACACCTGAATATAAGCCATGCACATTAAGAGTCAGAGTCAGAGAGTCAGAGAGAATTTATTGTCATTTGCACCGCATGTAGTACATGTGTTGAAAACGAGATTATGTACACAGGGTCCCAGTTACATCCAACAACAAATGCAAGAGAAAAACAATAATAACATCTAGGATTAACTAAGAGAGACATCAGCTAGTAATACACTAAGCCCTAATGTAGTAGAAAAACATCATTATAAACAGCAGCACGAACATGAGCAGATGGTCACAGATGAACGCAGATAGTCACAGATGAACGCAGCAACAAGAAACAGATCAGTATCAGCATGATGTGACATTTTGCAGTGTTTATTCTTATTATTTATTTATTCATGAGTCTGACAGCCTCAGGGTAGAAGCTGTTCCTCAGTCTAGTGGTTCTACATTTGATGCTCCTCAACCTCCGTCCCGAGGGGAGTGGTGCAAAGAGTGAGTGTGCTGGGTGAGTGAGGTCTTTCATGATGCAGGTGGCTCTTTTTCTGCATCTGGAGGTGTAGATGTCTGTGATGGTGGGGAGACTGACTCCCACAGACTTCTGTGCAGCCTTCACCACTCTTTGTAGAGCTTTCCTCTCTGCAACTGTGCAGCCTCCATGCCACACGTTGATGCTGGAGCACAGGACGCTCTCCACTGCACACCTGTAGAACGAGGTGAGGACTGAGCTTCTCAGACCGGCTCGTCTCAGCCGTCTGAGGAAGTAGAGTCTCTGATGACCTTTCTTGATCAGGCTGGTGGTGTTATTGCTCCAGCTGAGGTTATCATTCAAGTGTACACCCAGGTACTTGTAACTGGAGACCACCTCCACCGCAGATCCACCTATATACAGTGGGGTGTGGGTGTGTTTGTTCCTTCTGAAGTCCACAATCATCTCCTTCGTCTTCTTCACATTCATGTGAAGGTTGTTCTCTTTGCACCAGCTCTCCAGATGTTCCACCTCCTGTCTGTAGCTGGATTCATCATTATCTGTGATGCATCCCACCACAGCTGTATCATCTGCAAACTTAACAATATGACAGCCTGGAAGTGTGGCTGTACAATCATATGTGAGCAGAGTGAACAGAAGAGGGCTCAGCACACATCCTTGAGGAGAGCCAGTGCTGAGGGTGATGGTGGAAGAGGAGAAGTTGTGGATCTTCACGGACTGTGGTCTGTTTGTTAAGAAGTCTAAGACCCAGTTACAAATAGAGGGGCTTAGTCCAAGTGTGGATAGTTTGTCTATCAGAGTTTGGGGGATCATGGTGTTGAAGGCAGATGTGAAGTCCACAAAGAGCAGACGCACGTATGAGTCCTTCTGATCCAGGTGGGTGAGAGCAGTGTGGACCACAGAGGAGATGGCGTCCTCTGTTGATCGGTTCTCACGGTATGCATATTGATGAGGGTCCTCGCTGATGTTGACGGTTGTCTTGATGTGGGACATGACCAGTTTCTCAAAACATTTAGCGACTATCGGGGTGAGAGCCACCGGTCTATAGTCATTCAGACCAGTCACTGTGGAGCTTTTTGGGACTGGGATGATGGTGGCAGTCTTCAGGCAGGTGGGAACTGACTCCAGTGAAAGTGAGGTGGTGAAGATGTCAGCCAGCACCTCACAGAGCTGGTCCGCACATTCCTTCAGAACTTTCCCTGGGATGTTGTCTGGACCCGTAGCTTTATGAGGGTTGATCCTTCTGAGACTACCTCTCACTTCTGCTGCGGTCACTTTGAGGTGCTCCTCGTCTGGTGATGAGGTGAGTCTGGTGCTAGTTGGTCTGTTTGGATCATCAAAACGTGCATAAAACTTATTGAGGGCATCAGGCAGGGATGGGTCCCTGGGGCATTGTTTGCTTTTGCCCTTGTAGTCTGTTAAGCATTTGATGCCCTGCCACATGCTCCGTGGATCATGTGAGGTGAACTGTCCCTCGATCCTCTGTGCATACGCGGCTTTGGCCTTCTTTATGCCATCATCCAGTTCTCTCCTGCACTTTCTCAACTCCTCAGTATCTTTAGACTTGAATGCAGTGTCCCTGGCTGCCAGCAGGGTGCGGACATCCTTATTTAGCCAGGGTTTTTGATTGGGGTAAAATTTAACACACTTTCTTATGGATACATTTTCAGCACATGTACTGATGTAACCCAGGACTGAGGAAGCATAAAGTTCCAGGTCAACTGAACTTCCATTCGTAGCTGCCTCTTTGAAGACAGACCAGTTTGTGTTTTCAAAGCAGTCTCTTAGCATGGGGGAACTATCTTGGCGCCACGATGTGATCACTCTTTGTTCCGGCTTGTGACGTCTGAGTGGGGGGAGCTGTCTAGGGACCAATAGCAGGGAGCGATGGTCGGAAGCCCCGAGCGGTGGGCGTGGCTTCGCCGTGTACGCCCCCTTCACATTCGTGTAGACCTGGTCTAGTGTCTTATTTCCTCGTGTTGCTGTGAAAACGTGCTGATTGAAGGTTGGAAGAATGACACGTAAATCTACGTGATTGAAGTCCCCGGAAACAATGAAAAACCCCTCAGGATATTTACACTGCAGCGAGGTGAGTAAGTCATGAATTTCTCCCTGGGCGTCGTTGGCATTAGCATCGGGTGCTATGTAAACATTGCTTATTATTATCGCTGAATAGTCGCGGGGAAGATAATGTGGCCGACATCTTATTGTTAAAAGCTCCACAGCAGCTGAGCAGATCCTGCTGATAACGGCACAGTTCGTGCACCAGTCTTTGTTAACGTAAATGCAGACGCCTCCGCCTCGCGTTTTCCCCGTAGTCTCGATGCACCGGTCCGTTCTGAAAAATAGCCTATTATCCAACTCATAAACAGAGTCAGGAGTGTCCTCATTGATCCATGTTTCCGTGAGGCAAAGCACCGAACATCTCCTCATCTCCTCCGACGTTGTTACTCTCAGACGAAGCAAATCCATCTTGTTGTCGAGCGAACGCACGTTGGACAGGAAAAGAGCCGGCATCGGCGGTCTCCCGGTTTTAGCGTCTGCCCGGAGTCTCGTCATAATTCCTGCTCGACAGCCACGCTTTTTCCCTCGAGAGCACCGCTTCCTTTTCTTTCCTCCGCGCATCTGCTTCCAGAAAGATGATCTAAGCAGATCCAATCTTCCGAGTTCTGATTTGAGTTCGTTGCTGATTTCAGCTGTGCCTTGTGGTAAATCCGCTCCAATTCTCAACAGCTCAGTTCGGCTATAATTCACCCGCAAAAAACGCGCAGAGTCAGGTACAAAAACACTATTAAAACTACTAAAAACTGGGCTACTGGGCTAAAACTACTAAAAAATTAAATTAAACAAATAAGTAAATAAATTGTACATATGTAAATTTTGCACCTGTGCATAAACAGTGGGTGTTCACGTTGTAACATGAGTGGCAGCACACAGTTTCACTGAGGCCTTGTATACACGTAGCCGGATATCAGAAAAAACGAATAGTTTATCATGCGGTGTGGCCTTTCATCCACACGTGAACTCCGGTTGATCTAACTATAAACGAATAATAACAAAAATTCCAACCAAAGTGGAGATTTGAGAATTCTCCTCTTTCGGGTTTGCGTGTGGACTTTCGGATCCGGAGATTTGCTCATTATGTCTGCGACAGATGGTGCGGCGTGGCGCTGACGTCACATGATGCTCTAAAAAAAGAGCTAAAATGTCAACATACCTGCTCTGACATGATTCCCAGTTGACATTTTCCTGCGTTGCACTCCAACACGGTATTTAATAGTAGTTCAACCTCGCGGTCTGTCCACACAAACGAACGTTGGTTACGTATTGTAACCCTAGATTCTATGAGTGTAGGCTCCACCCTTTAAGCCACACCTATTGGATTTATCCCTGCGCTTCGCGCCAACACTGAAGACTTGTAGTCCACGCCCACTTGCTGTGGGCCACACCTCGTCACTATTTAAGCGGCCATTGACCGAGAGACTGCTCCCAAAAAGGCAAAAAAAATTCAGCCAAATGAGAGCCAGCAAGGCCCCAAGGCTTAAAGGGCTATGCCTACACTCATAGAATCTAGGGTTACAATACGTAATCAACCTTCTATTTTGTGTAGGCTCCGCCCTTTAAGCCATGCCTATTGGATTAAAGGAGGTGCAGGACATGGTCCATGCCTCACTGGGTCTGACTGGAAACCATAACACACTCAGGCAACCACCACACCTCAATAAGCATGAAGATGCACCATCAATTAAGACAAAAAGCTGCATAATATAGCAGGTGGACAATCCTCATCATCTGATGGTAAATGAATGACTCTGAATTCATAATCAGAATCAACAAGACAGATACAACTGTGTCATTCATCAATAAGTCTATTGATAATGAAAGACAATCACTTGCTACAACCCTGAGAACATAATGTGTCAGGGAGGAGCTGGAAACGTTCTGTAAACAAAAACGGATAAAGGGAGTCGCTGACGACCAAGAGGCCGCCTGATCTTGAAAACTCATTCTTTGATACCTAGAATGTAATTATGGATAGTCAGACTACACGATTTTATGTTAAAAGAGCTTGCCATATAGGTCCGTTCCCAGTGATGGAGAAACCGTGACCCGGAGCCATTTGTGGTGTACTGGATCGATTTTCTGACGTAAAAACCATCTCTGAAAAACGGTGCATGTGTAATAAATTTAATTTCACTACTATGTGAGCCATCATTCCTGACAATCTCATTATAAACTCTGGAACTGACCTGTGAGACTGACGTACTGAAGAAGTGACGTCAGCGGCTCTTTCCTCTGTTCCGATAAAACAGCTGTGGAGCAGAGGATCGTCCCAGTAAAAATACTTTATGGGCTGGGGTAACAGAGCTCTTTTCCCAGTTTATGGCGAAAAACCAAGCAGGACAGGTTATTCATCAGTCTAAGCTTCCACTTCCTCTAGGAGCGAGACAGAAGCAATCGTTCGTCGAGTCGAGTAAAAAACATAATTTTCATGCTCCTTTATGCAACGGTTGCACACCGCCCGATAATTTTCGTGGAGGTATGGGGAGCGAGAGCGTACTGACGTCATGGAGTCGTACTGATAGCAAACCTCTTGAGAGCAAACCTGAGGAATTCCTTGTGTTTGTTTATGATTGGAATGTGGAAAATGCATCTCTGCGATCGATTGAGATGAACCCATCTCCGTGTCACGTATTTGAAAAATACGTTTTATTGTCAGCATATGGAAGCGACGACTCACGTGATAAGTTTATTGAAAATCGACAAATCCAAAAGACTACCTGAGTCTGCTTGATTCTTTGGAAACAGGAAGTATTTTGAACAGAAGCCGGTTCCGTCCTCGCCCGAGGGGTACTCCGGAAATGACGTGTTTTGCTAACAGTTCCTGTAGTTCCAAACTGCAACGCCGCGCCCTGTGCTGAAGATGTTTTGTCTCCAAAAACTCCAATGAACCGGTGCTGCGTCTCTGCAAACTGCAGAGTGTAATTGTTGCGAATAGACGTCTTAAACAGTTAGAGAGCATGTCTGAAGCCAGATTGCGCTGTAATTTAACAAATGTTCTGCTGCACCAGAGAGATAGCCTGTCCTCTACCTCCGCCTAGTGGACAGAGTCCGCATTGGCCCATAGGAGGCTCTTCTCACGATCCCTGCTGCACTGAGCCCTGTTTGACTCATGCAGGTCTGACAAACGTCGTTTCGTGACGGGTTGGTGGTTTTACCTTGGTGGTTTTACCTGACACTGTCTGGCTTGTGAGAGGAAAAGACGAAAAAAGTCCTAGCTGAAAACACTGTTCTCAGACCAGGCTTCATGTGTTTTAACAGTTTGAGAGCAGGAACAACAATTTGTCTGCACTGTCTCCCGCT
>JBBPBX010003301.1:64243-83475 GCA_038048925.1 Garcialebias charrua | reverse complement strand
AACAGAAACTTCTCAACATTTGTTCGGGATTTGAACGAAAGGCTTCACCAGAGCCGCGTTTTTGTAACTTTATAACGCGATAAACGCGTATTTTCCTCAACGTTAGCGTTAAAAGTTGACAATAACAGTTGCCAATTTACGTCGTCACTTCCTCTTGAGCGAACGACGGCTGTTCCCAGCGCGACCTCCCCCCCTCCCCTCCACCGACTCGATGCAGAACGCGACCGGAAGTTGCTGCTCCGTCGTAACACTGCTAAGTATTTCATATTATACAGTACTTTTACAGCCGCACACTTTACTTAGAAACATTTTATGTTTCGGGTAAGCAGCAAAAAAAAAAAAATCAATGTTTGTTCTACATATAAACTTTTAAACATTACCGCGCGCTCGTTACCGCTTTTATTTTGAAGGTTTGCCGAGTGAGCGGATGTTTCGCTTAAATATGGCTGCTTTCATTTCTGTGGTCTTTGGTTATGACTGCAAGAAGGAGACGCACGCAGTCAAACTATGCTTTAAATTATTGGAATATAATTCTTGGATTTATACTAAAGAATATAGGAGTAAAATGGTGTCTGTGGGGTGTTAATGTGTGTCTGAGTTTTGTACGTACATTATGTTTAAATGTTTATTTCGTCGTGTGTACAGTACTGCCAGGATCCCAGAAGTGAAGCCGACTGCATTTCCAACATCAAGGAGTTTTTAAGAGGATGCTCGTCCCTGAAAGTAGAGGTAAGTTCACTGAATGCCTCATTTAGCAGTTTTATGTTGAAAAGAGTTAGGTTTTGATTTAGGAGCATGTTGAGAGACAGCAAGCTCATTCTTGCTGGGCATGTTTAGGTGATCTGCTTTGCATGTTGACATATGTTGTCCTCACATGTCCATGTGGATGAAGGTGGGGGGGCTTTCACACATGCTGTCATTTACTGTACTCACATAAACCAAACAGTAAAATACATTTGATTCTCATGACATGCACCTGGAAACATGTAACTCTTAACTGTCACGTGTTTAAAAACCCTTCCAGAAGGTTTTTACTGACCTGATTTGTAAAACAGATCCTTACAGAAAGGCAAATCATTTGCAGATGCTGGTTTTTCTTAACTCCTACCAGCAGGTTTGCCACAGTGGACAGTACAGTAATGTCTTTTCCAGCGTTATAAATAATCTGTTCTGGTTTTGAAACACATCACTTGGGTTTTTTAACAACTAATTGAGTCAGCAAGCTTGGCTCACTGCAGTGGTCTAGTAGTTCTGCCCAGCTGGCTTGTTATGACTGGGAGGCCCTCTCTGTTTTTACCCACTAACTCTTCTTCAGCCCATAATTAGACCTTCTGTGACCAGTAAGAAATCTTATTTTACCTGCCCCTTTTTTCCAAAAACAAAAAACAAAATCAATACAAACAATTCACTCCAACAATAGTCATCACTAAGCAATCGAACCAAAAGAGAAACTCATTTCAATTTTAACATTTTCATGTACAATAAACAATTTAAAGAAATTTTTAGTATTTTGTTAACAATTTAGTTTTAATCATTTTTTTAAACACAAGCACTGATTTTGCAGATTTAACTTCATTTCCTAAACCATTCCACAAATCAACTCCCTGTATTGAAACAGACCGTCCCTTTAAGCTTGTTCTATACTGAGGTTTTGCAAAAATCTCAGTTCCCTTAAGACTATAGCAGCTCGTCCTCTTTACAAAATTAATTTGAACATTTGAAGGCAGTACATTATTATGGGCTCTATACATTACCAACAAAATATTGTAATCCACTAAATCATAAAACTTTAGCAACTTAAGTTGTTGAAACAATATATTCGACGGATGACAGTAAGGCTTTCTTGTAATTATTCTCACAGCTCTTTTTTGTAAAATAAAAATAGGCTTCGTTATGGTTTTACACGCCTTTCCCCAAACTTAAACACAATAAATTAAATGTGGAACAAAAATTGCATTATATAACAGATACAGAGCTTTATCATTCAACAAATCTTTCACTTTGTAAAGCACAGCAGTAGATCTAGATAACTTAAGTTTAACTAAATTTATATGCTGTTTCCACGACAGTTTGTCATCAATAACTACCCCCAAAAACTTCACCTCGCTTACTCTCTGAACTTCAGGTTTCTTTACTCATCTACCAATCCATTCATGGCAATGCTCCACACTATCTTGAAGAATGTATTTATCTTCTTCTTTTGGCTTTTCCCTCTTCCCAGAAAAAAGTATTTATCTTCTTCTTTTGGCTTTTCCCTCTTCAGGGGTTGCCACAGTGAGTAATCCTCCATTTCACTCTGTCCTGTCATCTGTCTACCAATATGCCCACTGTCCCTCCTCTGGAAATGTTCAAACCATCTCAGTCTTGCATCTCCAACTGTATCTCCCAGTTGTTCAACCTGTGCTGTACCTCTGATGATCTCATTCCTAATCATATCCATCATTGTCACTTCAAAGGAGAACCTCAACATCTTTATTATTGCCACTTCGAGTTCTCTCTCCTGTCTTTTTGTCAATGCCACTGTCTCCTGGTCATACAACATAGCTGGTCTCAATAATGTTTTGTAAAATTTTATTTTGACCTTTGCTGACACCCTTTTGTCACTAATCACTCCTGAAACTTTTTCCCATCTACTCCATCCTATCTGGACTTTTTTCCAACTCTTTACCACACTCTCCATTTTCCTGGACGGTATGTGGATCACAAGTACTTGAAGTCCTGCATCTTTGTAACCTCTGCTTCTTGTAGCCTCACTGTTCCACCTCCTCCCTCTCATTCAAACATGGACTCTGTCTTTCTACGGCTGACTTTCATTCCTCTTCTTTAAAGTAAATCAAAAAGGCGTTCAATTCAGGATCAACTGGACTTTATTTGTAACAGAAAACGTTTCGACTTCTGTCCAGAAGTCTTTTTCAATTCTGAATGGAAGCTGTGAGAACGAGAAGTTTTATACAGGCTTACAAGTCAATAACACATACATGTAAATTGACAGATCACACCTTAACAGTAGGGAGTCCCTTGAAGTCTCTGACAGAAAACACAACTAATCACAGCTGAGGTAACACATACATGTAAATTGACAGAACACACCTTAACAGTAGGGAGTTCCCTTGAAGTCTCTGACAGAAAACACAACAACTGTATGTAAATTGACAAACAACACCTCACCCTTTGTCAATTTACATACAGTTGTTGTGTTTTCTGTCAGAGACTTCAAGGGAACTCCCTACTGTTAAGGTGTGTTCTGTCAATTTACATGTATGTGTTACCTCAGCTGTGATTAGTTGTGTTTTCTGTCAGAGACTTCAAGGGACTCCCTACTGTTAAGGTGTGATCTGTCAATTTACATGTATGTGTTATTGACTTGTAAGCCTGTATAAAACTTCTCGTTCTCACAGCTTCCATTCAGAATTGAAAAAGACTTCTGGACAGAAGTCGAAACGTTTTCTGTTACAAATAAAGTCCAGTTGATCCTGAATTGAACGCCTTTTTGATTTATCATGTCCTGGATGACTGAGAATCTTCACCAGCATACTTCTTTAAAGTACATACCTGAAACCTCAAGTTCTCTTCCACTTGTTCTCACAACCTATTTATTTATTTATTCAACCAGCCAGGGTCCCATATAATGATGCCCATTTCTTTCCCATTCCCAGTTAGCCCACATAAAAATGTACTGGACCCTATATATCCATGCCCAGGTTCAACCCATGTAAGCTGATCCCACATTTATACAACTTGGGATAAATAGTTAGCCCACATGGGCTTCCCATGTTGGGCACATTATACTAAAATCACATGGGTCCCATATACTGATGCACATATCTGTCCCATTCCCAGTTAGCCCAAATAAAATTGAACTGGGGCCTATATATCCATGCCCAGGTTCAACCCATGTAAGGTGATCCCACATTTATACAACTTGGGATAAATAGTTAGCCCACATGGGCTTCCCATGTTGGGCACATTATACTAAAATCACATGGGTCCCATATAATGATGCCCATTTCTGTCCCATTCCCAGTTAGCCCACATAAAAATGAACTGGGACCTATATATCCATGCCAAGGCTGAACCTATGTAAGGTCATCCGACACTTATCCCACTTGGGGTCAATATAGTTAGCACACATGGGCTTCTCATACTGTTGTAGTGATCCAGACGGTGGTCTCTGATAAACCGTCGTCTTTGAACTGTCCTAGTGACACCTTTTCACTGATACTTTCAGTAAAAAGACATTACTTTCACACATTACCACACAACACAAAGACTTTAACACTGGACTCTATGTCATCAAAACGGATTATTCACTCAACTCAAAGTCATGTGCTCATTCAATTTGCACTACATCTTATATTTGCACTAATGTTTGTATTACATTACAGCCTATAGTCATACTACTGTTTACATTCAACATTTACATTCATTACTACTGTTTACATTTATTACTACTGTTTACATTTATTACTACTGTTTACATTTACACTACTTTTTATATCTACACTACTGCTGAATATATATATATATATATATATATATATATATATATATATTTTTTACTAGCCTTATTGCATATGCCACTTTACCTCTATACCAATATCAACTACCTCATACATATACTGTGTACATAAACTTCATATGCTGCTTTGTCACTCTATTACAAATGTCAATGCCAGAACTTTCATTTTATTTTATAGATATACTTTTTACACTTTTATACTACTATGCAAAAAACTCAGGACAGTATTACACTTTTGTTATTTCATTTTATGCTTATGTTTATTAAATGTTTAGTGTTTTAGTGTTGGTGTAACTTTTCATACTTTCATACTACTACTATGCAAAAACTACTATGCAAAAACTCAGGACAGTATTACACTTTTATTATTTCATTTTATGCTTATGTTTATTAAATGTTTCAGTGTTTTAGTGTTTAAAGTGCGACTAAACCCAAAATTAACTTTTTTAGCTGATAAACTCACTAGAATGTGTTTAAAATGTTATCTAGCACTATGGCTGTGTTTATTCTCACATAATTGTGCATATCTGTGTAAATTGGCAATATTTGGTCTAAATATGTGTTTACGGTAGTTCTATGGGTTTGTAGTGGACCTACCCAGGGTCAAACTAAGGTTTTTGAACTGTCCAGTGATGACCTTTACTGACCTCTCAGTAAAGCAAGACATTTACCACAAAATCATTCCATTAGCTGTAATCTGAGAACATAGTCACCAAAAGAGACTATTTCTATCTTTGATTTTAGGCTGATGTGATCAAAAGAATAACTTTTGTCATTTTCATGATATATGTTATATGCTGTTATTCTTTAAATGTGAAACATCAATGTGTCATTTCTGCAAGTGAAAAGGTGTCAAAGTTCAGCTAAAATGTCAAACTGACTTACACTGAAATTGTTTTTGTCGAGTTTCAGCTAAAACTCTCATCTAGCGTCTGAAAGTCTCTCACTCAGATACTTTTCCTAAACAATTTCCTTCTCTGCGCTGAATTTCACCTTGAATAGTGATAACAAGTGGACCAATGAAAAAGAGACAAGTTTCTCTCCTCTCTGTTTTCCTTCTTTAAGTTCTAAGTTTTGCTGAAACGCTTCAGAGTTTCTGGGAACTTCAAAGAGATGTGAACCTTTCCCAAAGAGCTGGGGTACGTTTGGTCAAGAGCTAACGACCTTCGTCTTCAGCTAAGGACTGATAACCTGCTGTTATGAGTCCACGTCGAATGAGCGTAAGCTCAAAACTTTGTTATTCCTTCCTGGAATAAGTTATCTTGAGCCAAAAACCACGACTGCCACGGCTTCTGCCGACGAAAGCGAGTATCACCGACACCGACAAGGTAAACACGTGTGGAGTCCAGCTTGGACTTGCGGGACCGACGACTCGTTCGTCCAAGGCTGATCACAGCTCTTTACCAGAACCGAGGCGGACGTCTTAAGGTAAAGGAGCCGCTGTTTGCTTGCTGGAGGTGTGATGATATCTTAGCTGGACGCGTATGGAAGAGTGTCATCTGGTTTCATAAATGCAAGATAAACTTCCTCTCTTAACCTCCCAATTCTTCTTAAATCTTTCCTCCTCTCCTTTCCCTCAATTCTAAGCTGGAAACTATTTTAAGCTAAAGCTGGAAACTATTTTAAGCTAAAGAGCCCACAGACTAAATATGTTAACATCCAGTATTGAAGTCTGTTGTGTTGAATTTAAGTGTGCTGACGTATTAAATTGAAAGAAAGTGAAATCATATCAATCAAGTGTAATGGTGTTAATTTAGTGATTTATTTTAAATAAATGGTAGTGTCGCCTGGCATACCAACTAAGTTAACGTGTCCATTGTCACTCTATAGCTCTGTTTATTTATCCATCATAAAGATCACAGAAATATTGGGTAAACTGAAAAAGAAAAGAATCCGTGAAATTACTATTCAATCTGAATAAGTAAATTAATTAAGGTAAAGAGGTCAGTATTAATATTGACCTCCTCATAATCCTTTACATCTGGTGGCCGTACGTGTTTTCTAAAAGTTTATTGATAAATCTGTGGTCTCTCATGAACTGTAACGTCATGTTTGCATAAGAGGATCCAAGTTTTAAACTCTGAGGATAATAATTTTGGCTGGAAGTGTTCAAAGCAGGCAGATTCTGCATGTTTTTATCATTTGAGGCTGAGGGATTGTTATTCGTTTCAACTCTGTTACACGCTGTTGGAAGCATTCAGGTGAGGTTTTGTCAGCCCGTGGTCTGTGGGGGGTTCTGGTTCCAGTCCAGTTCACACAGACTCCTGTACGAAGCTTTGTTTGATTGCCGAGTCAAATTGCCTGAAAAGCTAATTTAACATCTACAAGATTGCTGTGCTGGTATTTTACAGGTTAAAGCAGGTCAAAGGAGCATATTACTGTTAGAACGTTGTCGGATAGTGGTTCTGAAACCCGAGTTCTGCTCTTTTAAAGTGGACGGAACTGACCTTGAACGCGGCTCCGAAGAGAGTCCGTGTTGTGTTACAGTTGAAGTGCTGTGTTACTGAGCGTAGCTAAGTGTGCCTGTTTTAATTGTGATTGCCACGTTTCAGAGTTTTGGGGAGTTAATTTGAAGCGTTTGAGTTGATTACGAGTCTATAAAGTTGTGTTCTGTTGTGCTAAGCTAACGTTAAAGAGCTACGTGTCCCACACGTTTTGTTTATGAGCTGTGTTGGATGAAGAGAGCTGTGAACTGTCAATCACTCTCGTAGCGAACGCTGATTCGCTGATTTGGGAACGCACGCTGTTGCGAACAACCCACTTTGTCGTCATTTCCGGTACTGCATTGGGCGAAGGTAAGAAAACTTCATTCACCATGAACGCTTGGGAATGAACTACAAACGCTGTGATTGATTGGTTGACGTCACGTATCTGTTTAGCGAGCTCCGCCTCGCTCAACGGAAGCTGGTGACGCGCTGCGTCGACCCGCCTACTTGTGTCGTCATTTCCAGGTGCACTTCGGGTGACAAGCAGTTCACACACTCACAGGACAAACGGAGATTTCACTGAGAGTTTAAACACTCATTTAAAGCCATCTAAACTGTCTAACAACATAGATTTGTCTCTGACAAGAACGTGGTTCGAGCGTTTATCACTGACACACTAGAAACTAATTCTGAAAAGGTTGTTTTTAGTTTAAATACTGAATAAACAAAATCAGTCTCTTCGTGATAACATTAAGTCTCGAAGCTGCCCCCTGTTGGTTAAAAGACGTTGACAGATGAGTTTTCTCAAAAACATCATAAAAAAGTCAGCATTTTTATGGTGAAATTACCAGCTTAAAAATTGTTCTGTACACTAACAGAAAATCCTGTTTATTTTAAATAAAAAATTTAGAATAACAGAGGTACAGACAAACATTTTTGCTTATTTTATATATGAAAGAA
Source organism: Garcialebias charrua (assembly GCA_038048925.1). Lineage (NCBI taxonomy): Eukaryota > Metazoa > Chordata > Actinopteri > Cyprinodontiformes > Rivulidae > Garcialebias > Garcialebias charrua. The sequence goes on along the minus strand of JBBPBX010003301.1, from coordinate 75,570 downwards.
TTTAAAATAACAAACAAAAAGTACACTTCTCGCTCCAGATACATTCTCTTGGAAAAAAGAATTAAACAAATCTGCTAAATTTTGATTCAAACAAAATCAAAACATCACGATGGCAGACAAAGAAGAAGTAGATATGGCGCTGGTCACAGACTCAGGTGCAGACCCAGAGGTGAATCCTCCTGAATCAGATCCTGAATCAGATCCTGAACCAGACCCTGAATCAGATCCTGAATCGGACAAAGAGTCAGATGCAGAATCAGATCCAGAGCCAGTGGACCCTGATCCTCAAGGCCCGGATCAAAAGGCTGAAGTTGATGAGCCAGACTGGATTGATAAGGTTTTAGGACAGCTTGCAGAAAAATTTACAGATTATGGTAAAACGATGCCTGAAATGAATCCACCAACGTTATGCTCTGAGCTGACAAAAGTGGCAAGCGGTGGCTCGAAAAAGGAAGCAAAAAAGGTCAGTATGGAGCGCTTAGCAAAGCTGGCCCTGTTACTAAAGGCAAGGTTGGACCAGGAAGTCAGAGAAAATTCAGCTCTAGAGCATGATTTGAAGCGTGAACAAAGAAAACGTAAGGCGGAAAGATCAACATTAAATGTTGATTTACAACTAGCTCGAGCTGAAGCTGAAAAACTGCAGGTGGAGGTTCAGTCACTAAAACAGTCTCAGGCGAACGATACGACTCAACTGGTTTGCGATCTTAAACAGGCTGAGATTGAACGTTTAACTAAAAGTTTACAGGAGACAAGGGAGACACGGGATGACCTCATGAAATGCCAAGATCATACTTTAAAGTTATACGAGGCAACCAAACAGTTAAATCTCAGGATTAATGCTCAACATGATGCGGCCGTTCTTGAAAAAGAAGAACTCCACAGTCGGTGTTGTGCCTTACAACGCGAGTCTATAGACGACCGAGCGGAATTAAAAGAGTGCAGGGAGAAGCTGGCCTCGACTGAATACAAATTAAACCAAGAAAAGAAAAAACGTCTGGCATTAATTAAGGGTCAGTCTCTAGATGAGCCCAGACCTCCAACACCACCGCCTAGAACATCAACTCCATCACCTAAACCACCACGCCGTCCCTTAGGGCCTCTAAAACCGACAATCCCACCGGATGCACCGGTAAGTGGATCTGATAATAACCCACAAATACCTCTATCAATGGCTGAACTACGGAATATGGCTAAAAGCATTCAAACCTTCGCTCCTGGCCCGATGGGCTCACATGAAACCAAGATCTATCTCGATGACCTTGATTTCCAGCTTCAACGCTTCCCAGAAGCTACAGCTGATGATAGAATCTGTCTGTTAAGGTTAACATCGGACAGGACAGTGCATGCTTTCATGAAGCGTCAACGAGAAGCAGTGATGAAAGACTACAGTCTTCTCTGTGCTGCGCTGATAAAGGAGTTTACTCCTTGCACGGGGCCCGATGGCATCATAGCAGCAGCTGACATCAAGCAAGGTAGGAATGAACACCCAAGGTCATATTATGACCGAATATTCCGTGCCTATTTCGGCGACAGATGCGAACCTGAAATGGAGGAGGAGGTAGGGTTTAAGTATATTTTCAGCCAAAACCTCTGCCCTGACATAAGGGAGAAAGTTCATGTCAGCGCGAACTACAAACGGAGGTCCATCGATGAAATAAGAGAGTGTGCGATAGATGTTTTTACAGGTCGCACACCAAACAAAACACCCTTTGAGGTGTGCCCGGGTGAGATGGTCAAATCCAACTCACTAGAGCTGGAAGGGGCGCGGAAAACGACTCCTTTTCCTACAAAAGGTGAGAAAAAACAGAATTTTCGACCTGACAAAACACGTAGCGAAGGTGTCCGCTGGAACTATGACCCGAAGTGGCTCAGACAAGACCCAGAGTTCGGAAGACGATTTCAAAAGGGGGGTGCACGTCCTAAAGATAGGAATGATGGTCACAAAAGTAAACCATATCACAAAAGGGGGTCCCAACAGGAACACCCTGGTCAAGGACAAGCTCCTCCTGCCCCTCGAACGGAACAGTCCGAGACAGGCAAAAAATCGCAAAAGTTCCAGAAAAAAGGCCATAATTCTCTGTCCCCAGAGGACATGGAGAAATTACGTCGGTTGTTAAAGGGGTTGGATAATACAAACAATGATAACAAACCTAGAGTGATGTGTAGCACTATCGTTGATAGTAAGTCGGAGCATGCAAATCACGACAGTCAACAAGAATCAAGAATCAAGAATCAAGAAGGTTTATTAACATTGCATCAATTTTCACCAATTACAACGTAAATATGTAGTTGCAGCATCCAGTAGATAGAATGAGTGCAAAAAGCTGCAGCAAAACAAAGCACATGACATGTTTTATCAACACACGATATGTTTATCAACACACGATATGTTTATTCAACACATGATATGCTCTTAGCGCGGCCAGGCCCAATCTGTCCCCAGATGAAGGTCAAAAGCAGGAAAACAGGCAGAAACACTGGGATTCACAGCATTGATATTAAAAAAAGATGAATCACATTTTGTCTTCAAGACACCGCGTGATCCAGTAAAAACCATATCAAAGAGCACATTTAGTTACAATAACAAAGGAGAGACGGCAGGCAAGGAGATTGAGTCTATGATTAATTTCAGACAAACACAGAGTTCAGCAGATGTGCAGCTGGGTGTTATCTGAAGCTTCACAGAAATCTCTGGGGAGGGGGAGGGGGGGGGCTCTTCAGCTCCTCACTCTAGGAGAATGGATTCCCACAGCCTGCTTTTCAAGGACATGTGCAGAAGCCAGATAATGTTCTTGTTTGTTATCCAATAGACCACAGTGTTCTTTTCCACTGCCGCCTCCAAGTCTGTGGTGCTGTTTCACGGCCGAAAGAAATCCAAATATGTGGTTCTGCTCTGCCCCGCTTCATGAACTTCCACCTGTCCCTTGATTGATCCGGGGTGGCTGCAAACAAGTCCCAAAACGGACAGCAGGTGCACGGTGGTCCACCACTGCACCAATCGTGCGATTGAGCTCATACAGCAGCTGGGATGAGGAGCTCACGGCCCGGTTCAGAGAATTTTGCTGATCAGGCAGTGCCGACAGCGCTCTGATAGCCGCCGAAGCCTCCCTCAGCTTCCGATAACAAACAACTCCGCTTACGCCAAAAAACAGAGCAGTTGCTACCAATAATCCAATAATCCACAAATCCTCCACGTCCTCCACACTCAGAACGGACAGACACATGGGCTGCCACTGACCCCACGAGTCCAGCACGTATCCAGCCGCGTGTGTGTCGGAGGGACAGACAGCTTCTCCTGGCACGGTCCGCTTCGTGGAAAAAATCTTATCCATTGAAGAAACAGCCCAATTGATTAATTCCATATTGGTTCGAGTGAGCGCTGAAGGGTCGCAGACGAGACGAAAAGCAAGCAGGGAGTAGGAAAAACTTAGGGAGGGAAGAGCAGAAAGATATGCGACCTGCCTTGCCGAGTGCCGGAAGAAGAAGAACAAGACACTGATGGTCAGAATGCTGACAATCAGGATAATGACAGTCAAGACATTGACAGTCCAGAGTGTGTCGGTCAACAAAACGTTGACAGTGACCATGACATTATTGTCACAGACTCTAACAGCCCCTCATCAAACAAGGGGGGGGGAAACTCAACCACCGTCGACAGTGACCCGCCACGAACTGAAAACTCAGACACGTTGGTGACTGCACTGACGGTTCAGATGAAGAAAGATTACACAGTCAGAGGTCAACGTAAACAGAATGACTGGCCGAAACCTTTAAGGTTTCTGTGTGACTTTGAAAAAAGGGGGGAGGCTATGAAAGCTTACCTGCCAATCACACTGGAAGGGGTCCTCACGCATGAAGCACTCCTGGATGGCGGAGCCGACATTACCATTATGTCAGCCAAACTGTTCGAGGAACTACGGACCGCCGCTATCGGTGTTCATAGGCAAATACCCCTTGTAAAAAGTGCTATAGAACTGCAGGGTCTCGCAGAGACGAGAACTACCCTAACAGCTATAGCTATGGTTCACATGCAGATTGGCAAAATGACATTATACCACCTGGTACATGTGTCTACACTTGATTCATTCCCATTTCTAGTTGGCCAAGACTTTATAAACCGCTTTGATGCAATTATAGACTATGGCCGACAGAAAATGTGGAGCACAGTGAGAAAGCCTCTGCCAATAAAAGTGCCTCCTAGCTGTGATACGGACTGCCTAACCGCAGGTACCGCAAAGGACACACGGGACACCTCATCTGAGGACAAGAGCCCGGTAGGTGAACATACAAAAACAGGTGAGGCAGAAGAGGCCCAACAAGAAAGCCTCCTCTGCGAGCTGAAACAATCAGCACTCACTGAACACTACCTACAACAGGTAGTAAAAGGTGTCGAGATCCAGGGATCCCACACCGAAGATGCTGTACTGTCTCCTTGGACAGATAATTCAGCAATCAGCCAAGCTCTTTATGAAAGCTTGGTTAAAAAACATATGGGTCTAGAACTGACGAAGAAAGCTTTACGCTTTCATCTCGATCCCAACAGTGAGCGGGTAATGACCGCAAATGGAGTCATTCGCCTGAACATGAACTGGAACAAACGAGAACTGGTCCACCCGTTCCTCGTGGTCCAAAACTTACCACATGCATCCTATATAGGCTCTGACATTTTGGTAAGATTGGGTGTCCGAGTGGACACCGTAAACAATGTACTGTGGTCGCTGGAAACAGACAAAATGGATTCTCCTGTGCTAAGCACAGAAAATCTCAAAGCTGGACAGACCATACCAGAAATCTGCGAGGTTGCTTGCAACCGATCCATCACAGTACTACCTCAGGCAATGAACCAGATGGTGGAAGTTCACATCATAGCTAATCAAGCTATTGGCCAAAAGCAGGCATACTTTCAACTGTCTCCTAAGTTTTACAACTTAGGACTGTCCATTGAGGTCACGAGACAAGTGAGCCTCGACTGCAGAACCACATCTGTTGCTGTGTGTAACACAGGCACGGAAGCGGTACTGATCAAGAAATACACAAAAATAGGATGGTTGATCTCCACTGATTTCCATGATTTTGAACTGAGCATTACATTTCTGGGAGGGCTCCCAGAATACCTGATCCCGCATGAATACACGGGGCAAGTCTTGTTCACAAAGCCTAAACAGGCTATAGCTCTCGTCTCTGTCAATGAGATCGACCAAGACACAGTCTGCGGGGTCGGTCTAGACCGAGACGACAGCCTAAGCTCTCAAACCTATAGTGTCCTGCCTATAAACAGGGTAAATGACACAGAAAGGGATTCATTGGAGCTCCCCAAAGAACAAGAACCCCTCTCAATTTCTTCTCAGATCGAACAGGTGGTCGCCCAAGCCGACGCCCTGAAAACTGATGGAGAAAGGGACAGACTACGTCAAGCTCTCTTAAAGTTTGAGAAATCATTTTCAACCGACTCAATGGATTGTGGGTTGACCACGCTCCACTCAGTGAGCATCCCAACCCCGCCCGAAGCTCCACCCACATTTGTCAGACAGTACAAGATTCCTCTGGCAGCGCATCAACCTATCAGGGAAATCCTTGATAACCTTCTAAAGAATGGTATCATCAGATACTGTAACAGCACTTACTCTGCGCCTTTGTGGCCAGTGTTAAAACCAAATGGTAAGTGGAGACTCACAATTGATTACAGAAAGCTAAACAAACAAGTCCCCTTATCACGGTGGCCGATGACCCAGCTCCAACAGGAACTGCCCAAGGTCACCAATGGTAAGTACTTCTCGACCCTCGACGTCGCCTCTGGTTTTTGGACCATCCCTGTGCGTGCCGAGGACCAATACAAACTAGCTTTCACCTTCGGTGGCCGACAATACACTTTTACCAGGTGTCCCTTTGGCTACGCTAACTCTCCTGCGGAGTTCAACATCTTCTTGAACAAAGCATGTCCGGACGCCCATGAGCGTGGGACACTGATCTACGTGGACGATGTCCTTCTGAGGCAGCCAACACTGGACTCACATTTGGCTGAGATCGACCACGTTCTGAATCAGCTGACAACTGCTGGTGCTAAAATATCACTGTCTAAATGTCAGTGGTGCAGAACCAAGGTGGACTACGTTGGCCTACTCGTAGGTCCAGACGGAGTACAACCACAGTTGACTCGCACCCAAGGCCTTGACAATCTCAAAGTCCCCACCAATCTCAAAGAACTACAAAGTTTTCTTGGCGTGTGTAACTACTCGAACCAGTTCATAGAAAACTATGCAGACCTTGCAAAGCCACTGACTGAACTCCTAAAGAAAGACGTTCCATTTGTCTGGACTGACAAACAGCAACAGGCAATGGAAGCTCTTATAAACAGGATCAAGTCAGCCCCATGTTTAGTCTACCCAGACTACAACAAAGAGTTTTACTTGGAAGTGGGCTTCTCAGCTCATTGCATAAGTGCAGGTCTGTACCAAATACACGACAGAGACAAACGTGTAGTAGCCTACGCCAGCAAAACGATGGCAGGCCCCGAGTTGAGATTCTCGGACTGTGAGAAAGCTCTACTGACCACAGTGTGGGCAGTTAAACATTTCTCCAGCTACATTGGTGGACAGAAAATAGTTGTGGAAACACAACACCAGCCAGTGACTTTTCTTAACAGTGAACGCATCAGAGATGGTGTGGTGACAAACTCACGTGTTGCAACGTGGCTCATGGCGCTTCAAAGTTTTAACCTAGACATACGTTATGGTCAAAACAAGAAGTCTCATCTGGGGACGGACTTGGCAATCTGCCAGAAGTGTACACAAGATGTACCAGCCACCCAGCCGCCGGTTGAGGAAAAACCCCCAGTAACTGAAGACCCGAATCACCACTTCTTTGATGACAATATCTGCAAAGATATGACAACATTGTACGTGGATGGATCTTCATTCCTCCGCGACAAAATCTGTAAGGCAGGTGTTGGAGGAGTTCTCCTCCAAGACCAAGAACAGATAACTTTCAGCTACAAATTAGGCTCTCAGACTTCTCAGTACGCTGAGATTGCAGGAATCCTAATAGCTCTCCAGATGGTAGTAGAACGCTCCATCAAGACGCTAGTCATCTGCACTGACTCTAACTATGCTCGTTTAAGTTTCGCTTGTCACCTCGCTGTGTGGAAACTGAATGGTTTCCTAACAAGCGACAGGAAAGTGGTCAAACACAAAGAGCTTTTCATAGCGTGTGATCACTTGGTGACATCACACGACTTACAGATCTACTGGAAGAAAGTTCCAGGGCATTCTAGAGTCCCAGGCGATGACAAGCACTACAATGACATTGCAGACTCCTTAGCCAAGGAAGGAGCCGACGAAGGTCCTCTATGGTCCTTCGACCCCTCCTGGTTAATCGAGACTCTGCCAACACAACCTTCAGTCAGGGTTATGGCAGTCACACGTGCACAGGCCGCAACCAGACCTGCTGACAACGCAGTCTCTGTACGACCCGCACTGACTGACCCAGACATCATCCAACTACAGAAGTCGGATCCTGCTATCAACTCCATGATACTGTACCTGACTGATCCGAACAAAAATAGTCCGTCTAAAGACGACCTGGATTCCGATCCAGACCTTAAGGTCCTCTATCAGCTGCGCAAACAGCTAAAACTAATCAAGGGCATCTTAACTTTCGCTCATGGACCAACGTCCTCACCTGTGTTCGTGGTTCCCCATGACCAGAGGGGGGTGATGTTAGTTCATGCCCATGATCTCCCGTCAGCAGGACACAAAGGAGATAAAGCCACGCTGACGGCATTAAAACAAATTGCCCATTGGCCTGGAATGAAAAAGGATGTCGAGGACTACAGTGAAGGGTGCGTGGTCTATGGCCAGTTTCAGCCAACCAGACTACTTCACGGAGCACCATTGCAAAGCAGAGGCATTGCATTCCCATGGTCTGACCTCCAGATCGACTGGGTTGGACCACTCACTAAGAGCTCTAGAGGAAATAAATATTTTCTCACGGTAACTTGTGCATTTACCAAATGGGTAGAATGCCTACCAGCTCCCAACGACACAGCACAAACCACTGCTATGTTGTTAATGAATCATATATTTTTAAGGTTTGGACTTCCCCTTCGGGTGAACCAGATGTAAAGGATTATAAGGAAGTCAATATTAATACTGACCTCTTTACCTTAATTAATTTACTTATTCAGATTGAATAGTAATTTCACGGATTCTTTTCTTTTTCAGTTTACCCAATATTTCTGTGATCTTTATGATGGATAAATAAACAGAGCTATAGAGTGACAATGGACACGTTAACTTAGTTGGTATGCCAGGCGACACTACCATTTATTTAAAATAAATCACTAAATTAACACCATTACACTTGATTGATATGATTTCACTTTCTTTCAATTTAATACGTCAGCACACTTAAATTCAACACAACAGACTTCAATACTGGATGTTAACATATTTAGTCTGTGGGCTCTTTAGCTTAAAATAGTTTCCAGCTTTAGCTTAAAATAGTTTCCAGCTTAGAATTGAGGGAAAGGAGAGGAGGAAAGATTTAAGAAGAATTGGGAGGTTAAGAGAGGAAGTTTATCTTGCATTTATGAAACCAGATGACACTCTTCCATACGCGTCCAGCTAAGATATCATCACACCTCCAGCAAGCAAACAGCGGCTCCTTTACCTTAAGACGTCCGCCTCGGTTCTGGTAAAGAGCTGTGATCAGCCTTGGACGAACGAGTCGTCGGTCCCGCAAGTCCAAGCTGGACTCCACACGTGTTTACCTTGTCGGTGTCGGTGATACTCGCTTTCGTCGGCAGAAGCCGTGGCAGTCGTGGTTTTTGGCTCAAGATAACTTATTCCAGGAAGGAATAACAAAGTTTTGAGCTTACGCTCATTCGACGTGGACTCATAACAGCAGGTTATCAGTCCTTAGCTGAAGACGAAGGTCGTTAGCTCTTGACCAAACGTACCCCAGCTCTTTGGGAAAGGTTCACATCTCTTTGAAGTTCCCAGAAACTCTGAAGCGTTTCAGCAAAACTTAGAACTTAAAGAAGGAAAACAGAGAGGAGAGAAACTTGTCTCTTTTTCATTGGTCCACTTGTTATCACTATTCAAGGTGAAATTCAGCGCAGAGAAGGAAATTGTTTAGGAAAAGTATCTGAGTGAGAGACTTTCAGACGCTAGATGAGAGTTTTAGCTGAAACTCGACAAAAACAATTTCAGTGTAAGTCAGTTTGACATTTTAGCTGAACTTTGACACCTTTTCACTTGCAGAAATGACACATTGATGTTTCACATTTAAAGAATAACAGCATATAACATATATCATGAAAATGACAAAAGTTATTCTTTTGATCACATCAGCCTAAAATCAAAGATAGAAATAGTCTCTTTTGGTGACTATGTTCTCAGATTACAGCTAATGGAATGATTTTGTGGTAAATGTCTTGCTTTACTGAGAGGTCAGTAAAGGTGGACTAGACAGTTCAAAAACCTTAGTTTGACCCTGGGTAGGTCCACTACAGGTTGAACTGGTGGATTACACCTTAATTTTCTTATTTGTGCAAACGCTCATGTGTGACATGTCTGCTCATGTGTGATGTCACACAGGTGGTTCAAGCAGAGCCAATCCCCTGCAGAGATGAGAAGTGCATACCTTATATGGAAGTGCTGCATTTCACTCCTGACAAGCGGTTTTATTTTTATTTTCATTTTCATTTTTTTAGGCCTTTGGTTTTGGATGGAATGGGTGGAATAGATAAATACATCTACATGTTTATTCTTTGTTGTTGCTTGGTGTATGTTGTTGGCTAGAGGTTTAATTTGTTTTAGGTTGTTGCAGGTGGAGGCGTGAACAAAAGCACAACTCTACCTCCACCCCTCCTTGTCTCTCGACACGCCCATTTTCAGGGAGATTTTGAAAGGAGGAGTTACCGATCCACAGGGTGTGGAGTTGCTCTTTAAGTGTTTACTGTTGCACCGAGGGACAGAGAGAAATGCAATTTCAATCCTGTGTATGTCTTGTACATATTACAGTTTTGACAATAAAGTTGACTTTGACTTTGACTTTGATTAACACTATTTTATTACATTTATTTGAATCAAAACACATATTTCAGAAGAGACTTCCTTTTAATTTGTGTTAATTCAGAATTAATTCTGAGAATAACTTGTCATTGTTTGAACCTGTTTTATGCTATTTCAAAATGTTGATCACTTCTTCATATGATGAATCAAATGGTGAAAGTGAATCAATATGTCAGACTGAACCCCTCAGTTTGTTAGAAGTTAGAATACAGTTTTAATCAGTTGTTTTATGAAGCTGGCTCCAGTCTATTCTGTTCTCTCTCTTCATTCTAAATAACTTCTTAAAAACAATCCTCTCCTATCCGAGTGACCTTCATTCTAACTCTCTTCCACTGGTTCATTTGGACCAATCGGGGAAGAACAAGTCACTGATCTCAGATCCTTGCTTAAAGTTCTAAGCTTTGTTGGAACTGGGAGAGTCTGCTGGAGTAAGTCTCAAACTATGGTCTTTTCCAAAGAACTGATGATCGTCTGGTCAACACGCTAATGACCACGTCATTCAGTTAAAGACTTATAACATAACATGCCAAGTTATAAGTCATCTTCAAGAGCTGGAAAGCTCCATCTGAATGAATTTTCCTCCAAGGAAAGTTTTATTCTGAAAAGCCAACCAGGACGTGCGTTACTACGGTCCGAGTCTTGGCACACGTCTGGAGACGCTGAAGAACGGTAAATGAACTGACCAAATGAACCGAGGAAGACTGACCGTCTTCACGAGGTCACAAGTCGTCAAATGCTTTGCCAAGGGTACCAACGTGTAACCGAGATCGGCCGGAGAGCTGCCATGTTTCTGGTTAAAACACATCAAGATAGTACCTCTCCTCAGGACTACTTTTCTTTCATCCTCCATTTTCTCTTCACTGAAACTTTCTTATTTTAAGTAACTAAACTTTAAGTTATTCTGCCAGCAGAGATATAAGTTAATAACACCCATAACTTGTGTTCTGTTGTTCCTATGAAATTACGGACGCGTGTTTCATCTATGCTGAAGTTAGTTATAAGATATTTCGATCGATCCAAACATGTACAAATGTGTGATGTAATTCAATGATTTGTTAATTAAATGATTCAGTTCATAAATTGACGTTTCATGTCTTTACATTATCACCTCTAAGATATAGAATTATTGATATTAAACTGAAAAAGAGCGAACTCGTTTAATTAATGATGTATTTTTATGTCAGTCTAAACCCTACCAATTTACATCTAAAATATAGGTAAATCAGTAAACTGATAACCACACACACATATATA
>JBBPBX010003301.1:0-64206 GCA_038048925.1 Garcialebias charrua | reverse complement strand
GTCGAGAAGAGTGAGGTTATTGTTGGACTCAAAACCAACACACAGCATTATTATAGGCAACTTATAAAAAGATGTATTCTGTACATGTCTGAACTTGTCCCTGAGTGTAGCTGACAAGAAATGATTGGCATAAACAGAGTCAGGCTCATACACACACACACACACACACACACACACACACACACACACACACACATACACACACACATACATAAACACACATACAGACGCACGCTCACACAGACAGGCAGAGTGAGCACAGGAGGAGAGTTACAGAGGAGCAGAAAAGAATGGTTGTTTAAAACCTTAGAAAAGCCTATAAGATCTAAATATTGGATACTGCAGTTGTAAAGTTAAGATAAAAAAGAGAAGTTAACTATGCCTTATGTTTAAACCGTTAAATTGTTGTGAAAGTCATGAAGAAAGTCACTTCCCAAAAAGCAAGCAGCCACACTCAAACATTCACGCACGAACATTGTTGAGCTAAGCAGAGAGCAAAAGGGAAAAACAAGTGCAGAAAGACTTGTTTTACCTGTTGTAAACATGTTTTATCTTAACTCGTTTTAATCAATATAATCATTTGATGTGTGGTTTTATTATATCAACTTGTAATGATATATGTTTCTGTGTGTTAAAGGTGGTTTATGACAAAAGTAATCTCTTGCAATGCACGTGCTAAAAAGTATAACTTGTGATCTCTTACTGGAAAAAAGTGTTATAACTATCTGACCAGAATTGTGTCATCCTTCTGCCCTAGTGACTCATCCAGCCTCGAGCAAAGAGCAAATTAATTTCCTTATAAGGGAACAAGTAGCTTCAAGCAGAAATAGAACAAGAGCTGTAGCTTGCCCAGAGATTGGCAAAGCCTGCAGACACAGCCAATCAGGAACCTGCTTTCTCCCCCTTCTCTCCAGAAGGGGGGGGGACCAGATTTGTATTTAACCATCCTGTTTTAGACCGGACGAGGCTGTCGAACAGTTGTCAAATAGCTGTTAGTTGGGGCAGAGCTGCTCCACTGAAGACCCAAGACAAGGACCAGATCGACTCAGTGCTGACCAAGAGGATCAAGTGTCCTGGGAGGACTTCTCTTCCTATCCTCACACACTGAGGAGGGATTGCAGAGGTTTCTACCCAGACAGCCAGGACGTCCCAAACTTGCTCCTTCATATCAGACCAGCCGAGAGTCAGAGACGAGTTTCATTCCTCAGGGAGTGAAAGAACTGCTCAGGGTTTTACTTATGGATTTCCAGAAATCCTGAAAGGAAGTATGCCATTGAGACTGCTCACTGGACCTGGTTTTCAGATTTAAATCAATTTAAGATTTAAATCAAATTAAACTAATTGCGGACAGAGTAGCCAACAGGGAGTTTAATTATTTTTGTGACTTATTTGCTCGAGGTTGCCGGAGGATACTAAGGGCTTTGGGGAGATACATCCACTGGGTAAGATTTTAAGTAAATCTCTAAACCCTGATCCATAAGGTCAGGTGAGATGTGTGATTGCAACATATTGCTCTAACTCTGATCCCTAATATCAGATGAGAAGTTTACCTGTGATTAAGCGCTCTAATTCTGGTCCGTAAGACTGGATGGGTACTGTGAGTGTTAACTATGTGACATCAATGAGGAGATTCTCCGACCCTCTCCAGCCTGGACTCCAGAAAAGAACCTTTCTCAAGGACTCCAAGCAGATCGAGCAGCTTAACATCGAGTCTGAAGATTGTTTGGTGAATTAATACTTTTTCTTTACCTATAATCATAATAATTAATTGTACTGTTATGCTGTAACGCTGATCCTTCCCTGCAAACTAGTTAATTAAAGCAAACAAAACGTAAAATTATTGACTGTTATTCATCACCCACTTGTCCATGGAAATGTAAGTTTGGTTCACAAAGATAACAACAAATATTAGGAGGTTTTTAAGGGTTAAACATTAGCACCAAGGTTATATAAAAATAATACCCCAGGGTCCAATCACCTGGATCCTAAAATTTACTGGATCGGTTAATAATTGCAACGCTTAAACAGGAGAGGAGCCTCCGTTAACACAAGTTACCTTATACTAACCTCTCCGGTCCCCGGCCGCTAAGGTGGAGAGAGGTGTAAGGTATGAAAAGGGGTACGGCTTGCGGATGCTAGGAGGTTAATTATCCAGATGAATTCTCCCATTAATAGCCTTCAGTCAGAGCAGTCCCACATAGTTACAGGTAATACCCAAACTCCGGGACCAGTTCAATAGACCCTGTTAGTAGGTAGGCTGCAGTGAGGGCGTGTCACGCACCTTGTGGCTATCTCGCTGATCAGAAAAGCAAACAATATATGTATTACATTTGGTGGCCTGTACAAGTCTCTGCAAGCTTAATATTTAATATTTCTGTACTCTACATGTTGGCATAAAATTTTGTCCAAGTTTTTAGACTCGAAAAAAGATAGTTTTTTGGCTGGAAAGTGTGTCATGGCTACAGGAAACTGCTGATTAATGTCACTTGAGGCTGAGAAATTGTCTTTACTCCACTTTTAAATGTTTGTTGGAAGCTGTTGGATTAAATAATTGTCACTCTTCATGGTTCGGTTGGGTTCGGTTCTGCTGACCTAGTCAGAGATAAGGTGCAATTCACTTGTTGTTGACTTCCATGTCAAAACTGTGCCTATAAGAGCTTCATAGTGCATCTGAAAATTGTTGTCGAGTGGTATCGTTACATTTTAAGCAGAAATAATAGTGTCTGAAGCTGTCGGATCGAGGTTCTGGTTCTGGACCCGGTACATTTGTTAGCTCCGTCATGTTGTTGTATGGAAAAAGTCCATGTAAGCAACATTTATTTTGCTATTTTTACTGGGCGCAGCTTGGTAGAACTGTTCTGATGTGAAATGATACATTCACAGAATTTTTGGGGTGTATTTTAAGCGTTTTATGAGTTGAAAAATAGTCTAAGTTTGAGATATGCTATTGCTGACGCTAACATCTGTCTATGTGCTATGATTGGTTAAAAGTGATCACGTGATACGCTGATGGACGTCAAATTTCGGTTTTGTTCACACAATTATGACAATTTGTCTGGCTTGGTTCGTTTCTATGCATGAAATATCACCAGATGAAGTAAAAAATCATCAGATGCTGTTGAATAGCGGTGTTTTGAGATATTTATTTTAGAGCGTACGGAAAAATCAGACGGTATGTATGTCCGTGAAGGCATCACGTACGACACGTCAACGGAAGTGACGTGACCCCAATAGAGAAAAAAGGAAAAAGATAATTTCTTTTTATATCTAAAAATTCATAGAACTTGTTCCAAACATTTTCATCAAATCAATTCGTTTCTTAAAAGAACGTTTGTTTAAGCGATTGTCACATCCAGGCTAAAACTCATCCCAAAAGTTGACGTTTATCCGATTTAGTTCGAAGCTACGGCTAATGCTAGCGGTAGTCAACACGGCCTTGGGGCCAACAGCACCTCTATATTGGCCAGGAAGAGTAATTACAGTCACATTGTGATAAATTTAGGCTTTAAAAACCTGTAATCTGTTGGCTAAAAGAATGAGAACAAGAAACATTTACTCAGAATAGATGCTAAACCCTCTGCATTTATTTTAAAACATCTGTTAAAGTTATTCTGTGCACTCCAGTTCATTTTAAATAAAAAGTTTAAAATAACAAACAGAAAGCATCTGTTGACTTGATTTTCAGAAAAAATCGAAACAAAGATGTCTGAACAAATTTGAAGATGTCAAAGAACAACAATTAATAAAAATCACTGATTTTAATTTGGAATAACATCAGTAATGTATGCTGAGCACACAAAAACTCCAGTTTATTTTAAATTAAAAAAACATTTAAAATAACAAACAGGAAATCCTTTTTTTCACTTCTAGTAACTGTCAAAATACAGCAAAACAG
The DNA here is from genome assembly GCA_038048925.1 of Garcialebias charrua. Lineage (NCBI taxonomy): Eukaryota > Metazoa > Chordata > Actinopteri > Cyprinodontiformes > Rivulidae > Garcialebias > Garcialebias charrua. Next base: position 60,311 of record JBBPBX010003301.1, on the reverse strand, counting down.
TTTAGCCAAACTGAAATACATCTTTTTAAGTTATGATGGAGCAGCATCCTGGGAACATTTTAGTGTGAATATTGCATTTATTTCAAATCTTTTATAAAGCGTTTGAGTAAGTAGAACAGAAATCATGCTTGGGTTAGTTAGTAACTGTTGTTAAAAAATAAGTTATATTTAAAGTTAACACTGCAAGAGGGCATTTAACTTTTACAATTCATTTAAGGGTAAAACCTGAAAGAAGGTACCATCCATCCATCCATTTTCTTCTGCTTATCCGGGGTCGGGTCGCGGGGATAGCAGCCTAAGTAGGAAGGCCCAGACTTCCCTCTCCCCATCCACTTTGAGCAGCTTCTCTGGGGGAATCCCAAGGCATTCCCAGGCCAGCTGAGAAACATAGTCCCTCCAGCGTGTCCTGGGTCTTCCTCTGGGTCTCCTCCCGGTGGGACATGCCCGGAACACCTCACCAGGGAGGCGTCCAGGAGGCATCCTAACCAGATGCCCGAGCCACCTCAACTGGCTCCTCTCGATGTGGAGAAGCAGCGGCTCTACTCCGAGTCCCTCCCGGATGACTGAGCTTCTCACCCTATCTCTAAGGGAGAGTCCAGACACCCTGTGGAGAAAACTCATTTCAGCCGCTTGTATCCGAGATCTCGTTCTTTCGGTCATAACCCAGAGCTCATGACCATAGATGAGGGTGGGAACGTAGATCGATCGGTAAATTGAGAGCTTTGCCTTTTGACTCAGCTCTCTCTTCACCACGACAGACCGGTACAGCACCCGCTTCACTGCGGACGCTGCACCTATCCGCCTATCGATCTCACGCTCCAGTTTTCCCTCATTCGTGAACAAGACCCCGAGATACTTAAACTCCTCCACTTGGGGCAGGACCTCCTTCCCGACCCGGAGAAGGCATGCTAAGAAGGTACCTATGAATAGAAATACTTATTACACAGTGAAACACTTAAACCACACAGCTGGTTAGTTTGATTGACTCAGTGATACATTAAAAGTGAAGATTTATTTGCACACATTAAAATACGAACTGTCTTATTGATTTTCACAAAAAATCAATACAAATATGGAAGTTCAAGAAGGTGCACATCCAAGGTTCATACAGTATGTGCCTCTAGAAGACTCATACATCGGAGGGTCCCAAGAGGAACCCCCAAGCCGAGGACCTGCTCCCCTAGCACCTCGTACAGAGAGAAAATCTTTCTCATTGTGTGGTGACTACTTAGCTTCCCGAAATGTCTTGTAGAGAAAAGATGAACATCCATTGCTGTTCTATGAAAGGATTTTCAAGGCGTATTCAGGTGACATAAAGGAACCGGGCCTGGAAGAGCAGACACTTTTCAAATCTGTTTTCAGAAATAATCTAATCTCTGATATTAGATTCAGGTTGCCATTGTACACCTGGGGTCAATTAGAAGTAACATCTTTGGATGAAATAAAACAGTACGCTATAAATGTTTTTGAGGCTCGCATGCAAAGCAAAACACCCTCTGAGGTGTGCCTAGGTCAAAATGGTAAATGGTAAATGGAGCTTATTTATATAGCGCTTTCCAGCCCCCTGTGAGGAGCCCCAAAGCGCTTTACAATACCAGCCATCCACCCATTCATTCAGACATTCATACACCGGTAGTGGTAGCCTACCTTGCAAGGCGCCATCCAGATCTACCGGGAGTAACTCGGGGTTAAGTGTCTTGCCCAGGGACACAACAACACATGGTGGGCGGATGCGGGATTCGAACCTCCAACCTTCCAATCAGGGGTGACTGCCATTACCACTACACCACGGCCGCCCAAATGGTCGTATCCTAGTCGCTAAAAATAGAAGAGGTTCTCTCTCCTTTGGAAAGCTAGAATAAACACTGTCGTTTCAAAGGCCCTCTGGCCTCAGAAGAGATGGAGAACATATGTCGGTTGTTAGAAGAGTTGGATAATGCAAGCAAGAATAAACAAGATTTTCAAACTGACAAACAATGAAATGTTGGTGCCAACTGGAACAATGATTCAAAATGGTTTAAAGGGAGCCTCGCTCCTAGTGTACCTCAGATTGAAAAGTCTGAGACAAGCGATGAACCACAAAAGGTAGGTGTTCACTCTTTAAGAGACCCAAAATGGTTCAGATCGAACCAGGTGGGTGAAAACCAAGGTCTACCGGTGGGTGAACTTCAAAAGAAATTGAAGTATGAGCAGAGAAACAATATGACATCCTAACTTGTGCCCATGGACGGACGTCCTCACCTGTGTTCGTGGTCCCTCATGACCTCAGGGGGGTGATGTTAGATCATGCCCAAGACAAAGACAAAGATTTTAATAACCCCACAAACGACAAAGACCTCACAAACTCACAGACTTCATGGGAAACTAAGGTTGTCCAAGTACACAATAGTAAATAAACTAAACAGTTTAAACTACATTAGTTGCTAAAAGAAACAGCACCATCTAGAACTTAGAAACGCTAAGCCTAAACACCCACAACAAAAAAACTAACCTTAAAGACTGTGTAAAGTAAATTTCAATATTTTCTTCAATAAACATTATAAATGTCATAATTGTAATGTTGTAAATGAGTAAAAAGTCTCAACATTGTGGATAAAATAATTTTGGAGTTATAGATCAACCTATGTATAAAGATATGTATGTTTCAGGATTTTTTTAGGCATGTTTTAAATGTGACCGCGTTTCGTCACGCGGTCTTCTTAAGTATAGCCCCACCCCCTGCAGCTCCAGCCGTATAAATTAGTTTTTTTGCCTCGGTGGAGCCGTTCACTCGCGAATCGCAGATAGCATCAGATAGCAATAGCTATAGCTCCTTTTTTGCTAAGAAAATGCGACAGGTCCATTGCATACTTAGTTATCAACGTGATTACTCTATATTTTAATCACCAACACAGACCCCGCATGCGATGTGACCGGGTCGGACCGGGTGCAGCGAGTCCGCTCATCTTCTAAAATAGCGCTTATTATTAAACACATAACAGCGGAGTTATGAATTATAGTTGTGTCCTCAACTTTAAAAACAAAACCAGAGTTGTTTGTGCACTAAAAACAGCGTAACTCTTGGAAAAAGGAGCTGCTGTTACAGCCAGAACTCAGATAAAAACAGAGCAGGTTTACTGGATCTCTGCTGCACTTGTCTGTCTCTCCACACACAGCTCAGGCTGTGAAGAACGATGCCGAGTGGTGGTCACTGTCTGACTCAAAGTCTGAGTCTGGCTCTGGAGGTTCAAATGAGTAGGGCTGGACAACTCCAATTAGGCTGCCAGCCTTCGCGAACATCTTCAGGGTGCAGGACACGGGCGTAGTACTGCGCTGAAACCACGCCAACGCGCTGACATGCCCCCAGCCTTTCAGACCAGGGCACAATTATGTTTTTTCATTATTTTTGAAACTTTATTTTATAAGGTAAACAATGTTTTTAATCAGTCAGATTTATATGGGTGATTCTTCTTCTTCTTCTTCTTCTTCTTTCGGCTTTTCCCTTTTCAGGGGTCGCCACAGCGAGTCATCCTCCTCCACCTCACTCTGTCCTCTGCATCCTCTGTCCTCACTCCAACTACCTCCATGTCCTCTCTAACTGCATCCATATATCTCCTCTTTGGTCTCCCTCTTTGTCTTTTTCCTGGCAGCTGCATTTCTAACATCCTTCTACCAATATACCCACTGTCCCTCCTCTGGACATGTCCAAACCATCTCAGTCTGGCCTCCCTAACTTTATCTCCCAGTTGTTTAACATGTGCTGTACCTCTGATGATCTCATTCCTGATCTTATCCATCCTTGTCACTCCTAAGGAGAACCTCAGCATCTTCATTTCTGCCACTTCCAGTTCTTTCTCCTGTCTTTTTGTCAATGCCACTGTCTCCAGACCATACAACATAGCTGGTCTCACCACTGTCTTGTAAACTTTTCCTTTGACCTTTGCTGACACCTTTTTGTCACAAATCACTCCTGAAACTTTTCTCCATCCACTCCATCCTGCCTGGACTCTCTTTTTCACCTCTTTACCACATTCCCCATTTTCCTGGACAGTGGACCCCAAGTACTTGAAGTCCTGCACCTTTGTGACCTCTGCTCCTTGTAGCCTCACTGTTCCACTGGCCTCCCTCTCATTCACACACATGTACTCTGTCTTACTACGACTGACTTTCATTCCTCTTCTTTCAAGAGCATACCTCCACCTCTCCAAGTTCTCTTCCACTTGTTCCCTGTTCTCACCACAGATCACAATGTCATCTGCAAACATCATAGTCCATGGGGATTCCTGCCTGACCTCATCTGTTAGTCGGTCCATCACCAGAGCAAACAAGAAGGGGCTCAGAGCCGATCCTTGATGCAATCCCACCTCCACCTTGAAGCTATCTGTCACTCCTACAGCACATCTCACCACTGTCCTGCTGTCTTCATACATGTCCTGTACCAGTCTAACATACTTTTCTGCCACTCCAGATTTCCTCATGCAATACCACACCTCTTCTCTTGGTACCCTGTCATATGCTTTTTCTAAATCCACAAACACACAATGGAGTTCTTTCTGACCCTCTCTGTACTTCTCTATCAACATCCTCAAAGCAAAGATGGCATCTGTGGTGCTCTTTCTTGGCATGAAACCATACTGCTGCTCACAGATAGTCACCTCTTGTCTAAGCCTTCCTTCCACAACTCTCTCCCAGATCTTCATCGTGTGGCTCATCAACTTAATTCCCCTGTAGTTGCTACAACTCTGTACATCACCCTTGTTCTTAAAAATGGGAACCAGCACACTTCTTCTCCATTCCTCAGGCATTTTCTCACCCTCAAATATTCCATTAAATATTTGAGTCAAAAACCTCACTGCCATCTCTCCGAGACATTTCCAAACCTCCACTGGTATGTCATCAGGTCCTACTGCCTTCCCCTTCTTCATTCTTTTCAGAGCTTTCCGGACTTCACCCTCACTAATCTTTCCCACTTCCTGGTCCACAGTTTCTATTACCTCCACTCTTCTTTCTCTTTCATTCTCTTCATTCATTAGCTCCTCAAAGTAATCCTTCCATCTTCCCATCACACTCTCCTCACTTGTTAGAACATTCCCATTCCCATCTTTAATAAGCCTAACCTGCTGCACATCCTTTCCAGCCTGATCCCTCTGTCTTGCCAATCGGTACAAGTCCTTCTCGCCCTCTTTAGTGTCCAGTCTCCCATATAACTCATTGTACGCCCTCTGCTTTGCCTTAGCTACTTCCCTCTTTGCTCTATGTCCCATCTCCTTATATTCCTGTCTCCTCTCTTCAGTCCTCTCACTGTCATATTTCTTCTTGGCTAATCTCTTTCTTTGAATGGCGTCCTGCACTTCACTATTCCACCACCAGGTTTCCTTATCATCCATTCTCTGTCCAGATGACACACCAAGTACCTTCCTACCTGTCTCTCTAATTACTGTTGCTGTAGTAGCCCAGTCACTTGGAAGCTCTTTCTTACCACCCAGAGCCTTTAACAGCTCGTCTCTGAATTTCTCACAACATTCTTCCTTCTTCATCTTCCACCATTTGGTCTTCTTCTCTGATTTTACTCTTTTTCTCTTCTTCGCAACAACAGTCATTCTACACACAACCATCCGATGCTGTCTGGCCACACTCTCCCCTGCCACAACCTTACAGTCTCCAATCTCCTTCAGGTTTCCTCTTCTACACAGAATGTAGTCGATCTGCGTACTCCTTCCTCCACTCTTATAGGTCACTCTATGTTCCTCCCTCTTTTGGAAATAGGTATTGACTATAGCCATTTCCATTCTCTTGGCAAAATCCACCACCATCTGTCCTTCCTGGTTTCTTTCCTTGACACCAAACCTACCCATCACTTCCTCATCCCCTCTGTTTCCTTCACCAACATGTCCATTCAGGTCTGCTCCAATCACCACTCTTTCCTCCCTGGGAATACTCTCTATCACTTCATCCAAATCTTTCCAAAATTTATCTTTCTCCTCCTCATCACATCCAACCTGTGGAGCATAACCACTTACTATGTTTAGCATCAGACCTTCTACTTCTACCTTTAGACACATCACCCTATCTGACACTCTCTTCACCTCTACTACATTCTTTGCCAACTCCTCCTTCAGGACCACCCCTACTCCATTTCTCTTTCTATCCACACCATGGTAAAACAGTTTAAACCCTGCTCCAATACTGCGAGCCTTGCTGCCCTTCCACTTGGTCTCTTGGACACATAAAACATCTACCTTTCTTCTCTGCATCATGTCAGCCAGCTCTCTACCTTTGCCTGTCATTGTCCCCACATTTAGAGTTGCAACCCTCAGTCCTACATTCTTCACTTTCCTCCTCTCCCTCTGTCTCCTGACACGTTTTCGTCCTCGGCACATATTTATGGGAGTGGTGGCGCAGAGGTTAAGAAGGTGCGCTTGTGATCGGAAGATCGCCGGTTCAAGCCCCGGTACCGACAACATCAAAGATGTGGGTGGGATAGGTGAAGCGGTCACACCTGTCTCCACCCTCATCTGCTCCACTCTGGGCCCTTGAGCAAGGCCCTTAACCCACACCATCTGCTTCCCCGGGAACCCTAGATATCAGCTCTCTACTCCACACAGAGGGCTGTGGTTGCTCGGTGATCTGTGGTTGTGTCAGAAGGGCATCCGGTGTAAAAACAACTGCCAAATCTTCGTGCGACTAGATCGCTGTGGTGACCCCTAACGCAGGGAAAAGCCGAAAGAATAATAAAAAAAAAAATTATGCCGTGTGACAAACTCAAAACACACATTTAATTTTACTTTACATGGTCTTTAACAACCGTTTAAATCTGCAGGATTTAATTGACATCGGTTATAAAGCTAAGACCTGTTTTTCTTGTGTGGTACACGTTGGATTCTGACGACCAGAGTGAGTTGAAGCAGTGAAACATGGTTTTCTAATTGCTACTTTTGTTGTTATTGAATTTTGGTATTGTTTTCTGAACACTCCCAGCAAAAAGAGGTTTTAATAACGTTAGTTAAAGACTTAAATGGATTTAACTATGCCAACGTGCAGTTTCATTTGTAGAGGCAGGGCTGCCGACTTGAGACCCGAAGGACCCAGGTTCAAACCCCGGCCCCGGCCACTACACACCTTGGGGTGTCTATGAGTGCACACCTATTTCCCCAGCTCCCCGGGCGCTTTCTATGGCTGCTCACTTCACCACCTGGTGGTGGTGGTTGGGTTAAATGCAGAGACAAATTTCGTCTTGTATGGGAAACATACACAGATGACAAAAATGTGACATTTATTTATTTATTTATTAAACCTCAGTCATTGAAGAGTCAATGCAGTTTAAAGCAACTTTAGGTACCATAAACTACACTGGTCTCGCAATTTCTAAATTGAACCGATTCGATCAGTTCTATTCTAGATCATCTATTCATTTTGATGAGTCTTGCCATAGACTTCTAAATTTACAGGGAATACAAAATCCTAAATCGTCTAAAAGAACAACAGACATTTAGACCAAACTATATTTTCTTTTCTATTTTAGTTTAACTTTAAGCTAGGTTATGAATGGAGGAATAGTTTGGGAGAAGAGGCCTTCGTTACAGAAGCCCTCCTGAACCTTCTATAGACATAGATCCCTATATTTAACTTTTGATGCATTGATCCACCCCTTACTTGGTATCTGTAGCTGATCTAAACCATGATAGCTTGCATACCAGGTGCATATAGGTAAGGCTGATGTAAAATCCCAATCATAAGCCCACCTAAAACCACATAATTGCATGACACATAGAACCAGAGTGGCACGGACTGGAAACCAACCAGCCTGCAACCTTCGATGTGGGGACCTGCTACTCCAACTTTGGTCTTCAACCTTCATCCAAGGGTCGCCTCCTCTGTGTCAATCGAGGGATCCCCTCTACATGCTGATAAAAACAATTGTTGCTGATGAAATCAACAACTCTAATCGATATGGAATTACTGCTGTAGAATTACCGCTGTGGATTATAAGATTTTGTTTTCCAAAGGATTAAAAGCTTTCCACAATGGGATTACCTACGAACAGTATGGAATTTCCAAAAACATTGTGGGATTATAATTTTTGATTTTTTTTCCACTTGCTGGATTACATCAAGATCAGAGACATTTGGTGGTATCTTTTCGTGTTGGAACTCATCCCCATGGATAGACGATGACTTCCAAAAGGGGGGATTGTAGTGATCCAGACGGTGGTCTCTGATACACCTTCATCTCTGAACTGTCCTAGTGACACCTTTTCACTGATACTTTCAGTAAAAAGACATTAACATTATTTTATTACATTTATTTGAATCAAAACACATATTTCAGAAGAGACTTCCTTTTAATGTGTGTTAATTCAGAATTAATTCTGAGAATAACTTGTCATTGTTTGATCATGTTTTATGCTATTTCAAAATGTTGATCACTTCTTCATATGATGAATCAAATGGTGAAAGTGAATTAATATGTCAGACTGAACCCCTTAGTTTGTTAGAAGTTAGAATACAGTTTTAATCAGTTGTTTTATGAAGCTGGCTCCAGTCTAATCTGTTCTCTCTCTTCATTCTAAACAACTTCTTAAAAACAATCCTCTCCTATCCGAGTGACCTTCATTCTAACTCTCTTCCACTGGTTCGTTTGGACCAATCGGGGAAGAACAAGTCACTGATCTCAGATCCTTGCTTAAGAAGTGAAAGGAGACAGAGAAAAAAGTGAGGAAAAAAAGGACATTTTATGGACATGCTCAAATATTCACAGTACTGGCATCTTTACAAAAATATTTTAATCGTGTAGTCTATGCAGTACTTACTTATTTGAACCCACGTCAAGGTTCCAAAAATGAGTGGCGATCTCCTATAAGAGACAGTGAGAGGTTAAGACTGGAAGAAAAACAGCTTATATATAGCTCAGTTTATACACAATACCTCATTCTCATATATTCCACCTAGTGTCTTATGCATTAAGATATGAACATGCATTAATTCTAATTAATTATTTAATCTATTCTTTTCTAGTGCATTATATTGAGTGTTTTGATTACTTTATTTTACCTCATCAGGCTACAAAAGCAGCGTTCTTAACAGCTCACTTTTCTCAGCTACTCGGTCAATTACTATGTCGACATCCAATGACATGAGAATGTCCTTTTCGGTGGCCATCAGCATAAACATCTCCAGCTTGTTTGCGGACAGGCTGCTTCGGAGTTTGCTTTTAATGAACTTGAGTGTTGAGAATGTTCTTTCACAGGCCACCTGAGTCAGGGAGAGGGTCAGCAGATACTTGTATGCGAGCCCAAGGAGACGATAGGCATCTGATAACATGTTGAACCGCCTGAGAATTTGATAGCAACACAGAGGACAGTTTTTGCAAGAATCACAGCTTTTAGTCACAATTTCACATTCTTCTCCTTCTGCTGATCCACCCTCTGCTGTTCTGGACTTGTATTCATCCACATGGGATGTCTTAAGCCTGTCCCACTGTCCAGCAAAAACTTTCAGTTCTGACTGAAGATTGATTACTGTAGCCCTGCTGTCAAATTTGAGGAGACATGTGCTGAGGTTTTGAAGTGCATTACTAGGAAGAGACATAGTTCTGATCTGATCAAACTTCCTGGGGTCCAGCCATGCCAAATCAGCAAGGAGAGGGCCATGTGCAACAAATCATCTGTGGATTGCCTCAATAACTGTGTCCAGGATGGGATTGTGCACTTTCACCTCATATACTTTCTCAGCATTGATATGTATCTCATCCTCAGGCATCTCTCCAGCCCTGCATTTTCTCTTCTTGGCTCTCTTCTCAGGTAGTGCAGCCTCCACTTCCATGTCAATGTTGTCCACCCTCTCCTCCAGTTTCTCATTTGTCCATTTCACAAATGTGTCTGCAGCTGCCTTTACAGCTGCAAAGTCTCTGGCGATGCTTTTGAGGCTCTCTTGCGTGGCAGTCACCATATGATGGGCAGAGAGGATGTCCATACCCTTTGACTGGAGGTACTTGGACAGGGGAGTTGTTTGCTCAAACACTCTAAGGAAAATCTGTGCTGTTAACACAGTTTCGTGTTTCAAGAGACACTCTTTAAAGCCTCGTGCTTTGGCACGAACAGCTGGCTTTTCCTTTTCTCTTTTTTCAATGGCATCCAGTGTGAGCACTGCATCAATGAAGAGGCCATCCTCTGGTTTTCCGAAATGTCCAAATATTTTTTGAAGAGCATCATGCTTGGCCCACCACCGTGTCTCTCCAATTGGACTGAGGCGCCTGTGTCTTGTCTCCTCATGGGTTTGTTTTTCCCACAGATTAACCCTCTGATAGGACTCCTTGATGAACACAGCTATGTCATTAAGAAGACTGAAGAGAGATCCACTTTCAATGGCACTTTGTGTTGTGCTAGCTAGCACAAGATTAAGTACATGTGCATAGCACCACACATGCACATGAGTTGGAGACTGAGGTCATCAGAGCTGAAAAACCTTTGTATTGACCCTGCATATTTGAAGTCCCATCTGTTGTATTCCCGATGCACATGGCCTTGTCCAAATTCAGATGCTTTAAAACTTCTGAGAGCAAGTCCACAAAGAACTGCCCTGTGGAGGCTTCGCACCTCACCATGGCAACAAGCCTCTCCAGCACAGCCTCTGTGACATACCTAAGGATTACTGAACACTGATCATAACGTGTTATGTCCTGAGTTGTGTCTAGCTGAACAGAAAACATTCCAGCTTTCTGGACATCACTAGAGATGCTCTCTTGAATGAGGTGCCCAAGTGCATCAATCACAGAGTTAACTGTTGTTTTGGAGAGTAGGGTGATGAGAGACCCTCTACCTCTTGATCCACTGGACTGATGCAACCTCCTGCTTTTCTCCACACAGTCATTCAAATGTTCTTTAAGGCACACATCATATTTTCCTAATAACACAATCAGTTCCAAAAAGTTACCATGATCGATAGTGTTATCATACAAAGTGTATGCAGCCTCATTGTTGACCTGCCTATAGCTCAGCCCCCTCTTCCCAAGTACTTTGACCACATCCACTACTCGCTCCAAAACTTGACGCCTCTTTTTTATTTGTTCCCTATGGGATGACATTTGACTGCCAGCAAACAAGCTGCTGATGTTGCTTTTTGAGCACCTTAAGAAAAAAGCTTCAGCACAGGTCTGGTGTGCAGTGCTCTTTTCATGCTCCTCTGTGCGCAGATGTACATGTCTCCAATCACTCATGCCTGTAATGAAGGCACTGGTATCAGTCCTCCTTCCAAATGCCAGACACACAAAGCAGAACAATAAATGGCGTTCTTTGCAATAGGTGAGCCACTTCCTCCTAATACCATCTTTACAGGTGAACACCCTTGTCACGACTGCACTGCTGGTGTTCTGCTGTGGGTGGTGATCTAAGAATGCCTGTAATATGGCAGGCTCAGGGCGAGCAAAGTAGTCTATGCCCTGACTCTCTGTCTCCTGCTCTTCCATCTCTCTCCGTTGTTCTTCAATCTCTCTGTCCTGATCTTCCATCTCTCTCACGTCTGTCTCCTCTCTCTCACACTGCTTCACTGGGGAAAGTGGATCAACCTGGTGTAACATATCAAAATTGACACAATTTGTTGAGGTTTTGAAGAGTTCAGATAACAAGGAAACAAAAAGCTGCATTACTATAACCTTCAATATAATGGCCAAATTACTGTTCAGTAAAAAGCAAACATAAACCAGGTGAAAAAATTTCATTCATTCATTCAACCTTTATTTAGTCAGGTAAATCTTTTGAACCTCAAGGGCTCATTTACGAAAGCGACCTGTTAAAACTAAAGAACAATGAACAGCAGTGGTATAATTTCCTTAAACAATAAACAATAAACAAACAAACAATAAACAATAGAAAACAAAAGAGAGAAGAAAAAAAAAAAAACAAAAGAAAGTTTTTTTTTTTTTTTTTTTTTTTTTTTACAAAGTATCAAAAAACTAGCAAAACATTATAAGGTAGACGTATAAAATCAAAGACAGGAACAGATCTGCATTGGTTTTTGCCAGGATTCCAACAGATTCTGAAAACCATTTAGAGAAGTCAAGGTCGAGAGCTTCAGATCTTTTTGTAAGATATTCCATGAAGCAGGAGCGGAGTAGGAGAAGGCCCTTTTTCCAAGTTCAGTCCTCACTGACGGAACACTGCAGGTAATCATGTCCTGAGAGCGCACACTGTAGCTGCACTCACGCAAAGACATGTAGGAGGAGATGTATGAGGGCAGCAGACCAAGAAGTGATTTAAAGATGAAAATGTACCAGTGGAAGAGTCTGCGTGAGGTTAATGATGTCCAGTTAACCAGTGAATACAGGGTGCAGTGGTGGGTACGATAATCACAACCAGTTATGAATCTTAGTGCACCATGATAGACAACATCCAACATCCGCAGGGTGCTTGTAGGAGCATTCATGTAGAGAATGTCACCGTAATCAATGGAGGGAAGGAAAGTCACAGACACAAGGCGTTTCCTGACATTCAGTGATAGACATGATCTGTTTCTGAAAAAGAAACCCAGTTTAACTTTCAGTTTCTTCACTAGGTTTTCCACGTGGAGTTTAAAAGAGAGATGTGAATCAATCAGGATACCCAGATATTTATAGGAATCAACAAACTCAATAGGGACACCATTTGAAGAAAAAATCAGAGGAGGATCTGCTGAATAATGAAAAAAATAATGTAACAAATGCAATCTATTTATCTTTACTGTTTTCAAGTACAATACGGTGGTGCCATACAATACTTAATCATCATGCCTTATCATAATTACAAACTCAAGGATCAGGAATTAGCAATAGCCCATGAGAACATTTTACCAAAAAGTATTTAAAATTAGGTCTGCAATTAACAATTATTATAATTTATTAGTCGTTTGATTATTGTTTGCAAAAACATTTAATTTTGACCTCTTCATTTCAAAATAAAAAAAATTGGACTGACAGAGCAAATTGCACAAAAACAGGTTGCTGTTTGAAAATTCTGTTACCATAATATTAATTTGTAATGACTAAGTAAGTAAATATTTGTCTTAGCCTCAGTAAAAAAAGGAATTAACATAAAAATATACAAAAATGTGTGCTATATCCTTGAAAGTCTCTTCATGTTTTCTCTCCATGCGCTTTGTGAAATGTGTCTTTGAGGGAAGAGCGTAAACTGAAATAAAAATATGAACTATTATAGTGAAGTCGTTATCTTTGACAATGGACACTCGTGTCGGTGAGACTTTCAGTCAAGAAAGCTGCTAATTACAAGAATTCAATAAATGCCTTGTTTTATTTGCAGTATTAGGTGAAGAGAAGTGCCTTAACACAAGTTAAAACTTCAAGCTTAATCAATAAATTTATACCAACATAAATCGCCTGACACAACAAATCCATGATGAAATTTGTTGCCAAGATTTTTAATAATCTTTATTGATTAGTTGTTGCAGCCCTATTTTAAATTGAATGGTAACATGCCCAAATGAAAAAATAAAGGTAATTACAAGAGGCCTTTCCAGAACTTTGATGCTCGGGCCCAGTTCATTTCCAGAAGAGGTTGCTGTTAGGATAAAAGTATATATATATATATATATATATATATATATATATATATATATATATATATATATATATATATAAGATATTTATGTATAAAGACAAATACAATAAATTAGTGGTTTTAAACTTCATGCAACTTTTATGTTAATGAGCAGCATCACATTCCCTGGCAAATACTAATTTGATCTAATCTAAATTATATCTGCAAGTGTGGTTTTACGTCAACATTTTTGCTATGTTGAGCGTTAGCTGTTTCTTAGTAAAAAAGGCTACATCATAGTGCACATATATAAATTAATAAACAGAAGAAATATGTAACTACTACTTCATCAGACTGAAGAAGTCTTTTGGAGGAGAGACGGAACGTTTCACTAAAGAAGAACCCGTCCAGAGGACTTAATTATTTTTTTCTTTTTTGATGTAACTACATAACTAATAAAGACAATATTTAAATAAAATAAAGTTACTCAATCACTAAGATCACTATCACTAGCTACTACAGCATAGAAACTAAATTTTTAAACAGTCTACATGTGTGAAAAATTAGCAAGCAGAAAAACCACCAAAACTTGATTCATATCTGATTAGGGTGACCAGATCCCAAAAACTCTAGTGTGGGACAAAAAAAAAAAGATGTTAAGTTACGTTAAGTTACACAAGATCATTCTCAAATATTTTTTACTGCTTCATATTGTGTTTTGCTTCAGGAAGAACAGAAAGAAAACATGTTTTTCTGAGAATCTACTTTTACTGACCTAACCTAGCCTGGCCCTCGCCTTCCTGCACAGCTCCGCTCAATTCTCATTTCCCTTCACTGCACAGTCTGGGACTTCTCTCATTAACAACCATTTCTCCGGTAGATTTTTGTTCGGACCAATCAGAGAACAGAAGGGACGGAGTTTTGGACCCTAACCCACGCCCCCACCTGTCCCAGCGCGCAGAGCCCTATAAAAGGGCTCTGCCAGCGCGCAGTCAGCGAGCACCGGCATGTTCTCATTCAAAGCGATGCAAAGCGATGCAGAACTGTTTTATATGTGACACAAATTTATTAATTTCCCCTTCTTAATCCCTTATCTGGAGTTTTCTTTTGTTTTTTGGGCCAAAAGTCAAGTGATCGCTCGCGCCCTCCTCCTTCTCTCCCTCCGCTGAAATGAACAAGGAAATGGCTGTCACGAGAATTAAACTCGGGTTTTACGTTGCTGACCGAGTCCCATCAGATGTTCTGGTCTTCTGGTGAGCTGGACCAGCGATCCATGGTTTTATTGTATTTTATTAAAACGTTTTATTAACATATAAACACAGAATTTCCAGCGCGGCAGCCGGCAGCAAGAGAAAAGCTGCAGGAGGCGGAGCAGTTGTCAAGTTCACCAGAGCACGGGGAGCAGCCATACATGGCTCTGAGGGGAGGGAGCAGAATGCTTTTCCTGTTCAAAATATCCAATGGTTTTGTTCCTCAGCAGAGCCCACGCCTCCAGCAAGAATCGTTTTAAAATGGAGAGGTCCCAGACCCTAGTCTGAAGCAAAGTGAAGGACAGGGTGTGGTTTTAACCAGGCTAGACCTAACCCATTTCCCAGTCTTTGTTTTGCTGTATGCAAAGCATTGTCGTTTTTTTTTATTATAAGCATACGAATAAATCAAATACATTTTCTTGTGCTATGTTTATTTATTTTTCGTCATAGTGTAGGCGGCGGCGAGCAGGACCCGGTGCTGCGCATTCTCTGCCTTATTCGCCTTCTCTCATAGACTCCCACCTAGCCCAGAAGACAGACAGAGAGACAAAATAAGGCATTATTCAACGGGTGCGAATTGCAACCATTAAATAATGTCTGTTGTTTTCTCCCCTTTTTTGGCATTTTGTAATTTGACCAGTGTCAAATGCGTGAGTTTTACAGCGGGAAAGGGCGCCGGGAGATATAGGCTAGGCTAGGCCTAAGTAAAAAAAAAAAAAACGAAAGAGAGAAACGGACAGTCCTAATGGGGGCATCTGGTCACCCTGTATTAGACTCAGAGTCATGTGTATTTCATCACTTCTTTCCTGAAGTTGAGTATTTCTCACGCTCGCATCTGCGGCTGCTGCGGGTCTCCCGCTCTCCTGTCGCCATTTCTCGGCCTCATCCACCTGCAGACCTCCGCTGTCGGCACCTGTGGCTGCTACTGCTGAGGTGGCCGCTCCACAGCCACCAGCAAACATCTGGGTTATTTTTATACATTTTGCAGCATCTGCCTGAAGGGCTTGTCTCTTTTTAATCCTATTTTTTTCGGCGCCTCCTTTTCGCTTTTTGCTGCTCTCCATGTCGTCTTCTCCTCTCTGTGTATGACTGATTGATTGGTCTAAAGGGGAGGGGCTGGTCGGGCCGCCAAAGAGTGCTGAGAGATTTCATTGGATTAGCTCGATGTCGTTCAAGAAAATCAACCAATCGGCCATCGCGATTGACCAAAAAATAGCTATAATTTATTTTTTTGGTTCATGACAGGACCGCCCGGGCGGCCCAAAAATCACCGACGGCCCAGCGGGCATTTGCCCAGTATGCCCGATGGCCAGTCCAGCACTGGCAACTGGCCACCAACTGATGGATCACACATACAGCACACCTTCTGATGTTTGTCCAGCCGAGACTGTTGAGACGGCGGAGGAACCCAGTATGGAAGATTATGCTTCTTCCGAGTTG
The DNA here is from genome assembly GCA_038048925.1 of Garcialebias charrua. Lineage (NCBI taxonomy): Eukaryota > Metazoa > Chordata > Actinopteri > Cyprinodontiformes > Rivulidae > Garcialebias > Garcialebias charrua. Next base: position 44,117 of record JBBPBX010003301.1, on the reverse strand, counting down.
CAGAGACTAAGGAAGGAATTGATGGAGCAGAAAAGCAAACTGGAAGCAGCATACCTCCTCATTGATCAACAGACTCAACAGCTCAAGAGCAAAGACAGCGAATTGTCAACATTGAGGAAGCAGCTGGAAGACCGGGATGCAAGACTTAAGGCAGTCAGTTATGATCCAGACAGCTTTGATGATGGTGCTGTGCAGTTTTATCTGGGATTAAAAAGCAAAAACACATTTGATGCTTTGTACAAAAATCTTCACCACAAAGCAGCACAGATGCGCTATTGGAGGGGTGAAAATGTAAATTATGTTTATGTTTGTTTGTTTATGTTTATTAAATTTGTTCATTTTTTTAACAAAAGAAACAATACAAGACAATCTCATAAATGCTTGTGTACAAAATGTAAAAAAATGAAAGGTAGCAGAAAGAAGAATAAATCTTATTATATCTGCCCCTTACTTCCAACAATCAGATTAAACAATAATGATCTTCAGCCAACAGTACAAAATGACTAACTCTTTCTAATTTTCTAACTAATACAATACACATTACTCTGTTTCATTTTTTTTAACACATTTGTTTTGATCATTTTTTTTAATGTAAACATTGACTTGGCATTTTTAACTACATTCTCCAAGCCATTCCATAATCTAATTCCCTGGATTGAGGTAGAACGTCCCTTCAAACTAGTTCTGAATTGTGGTTTTACAAACAACTCTGTCCCCTTAAGATTATAACAACTTTGTCTTTTAACAAAGTGCATTTGGATATTTAAAGGTAATGCATTATTTTGAGCTCTATACATAACTGATAAAATATTATAGTCTACCAAATCATGGAACTTCAATAACTTTAGTTGATAAAATAATGTACTTGATGGATGACGGTAATGCTTTCTAGTGATAATTCTTACGGCTCTTTTCTGTAATACAAAAATAGGTTTTGTGATTGTTTTACATGCATTCCCCCAAACATCAATACAATAGATTAAGTGTGGAGCAATGATTGTGTTATACAACAAATACAGAGCTTTATCATTCAATAGGTCTCTGACTTTGTACAGTACTATCGATTTAGCTATTTTTATTCTTACAGAATTTATGTGTTGTTTCCATGTCAGTTTGTCATCAATGATAACACCCAAAAACTTCACCTCACTCACTCTACAAATCTCAACATCCTCAATTTTGAGTGGAACATCAACAGTTTTCTTTTTATTACCGAATATCATGTAATTAGTTTTTTCTAGATTTAATGATAATTTATTTATTTTAAACCAAGTTTGTATCTTGACAAATTCTGTCTTTATCAATTCCAACATTTGTTCTATATCTTCACCTAAACAGAAAAAAGTGGTATCATCAGCAAAAAGTACACATTTAAGGAGTCCTGACACATTTACCAAGTCATTCACATATAAAATAAAAAGCTTTGGTCCAAGTACAGAGCCTTGGGGAACTCCACATGTGATATTACAGAGGTCAGATCTTACATCATTTATTTGTACAAATTGTTTCCTATCTTTTAAGTAGCTAGATACCCACTGTAATGCTGGTCCTCTAATACCATATTTGTTCAGTTTTTCTAGGAGAATGGTGTGATCAATAGTATCGAATGCTTTTTTTAAATCAACAAAAATACTGATACAATATTGTTTTTGATCGACAGCAGTAGTTATTTGTTCCATTAATTCCATGAGAGCCATTGATGTAGAGTTTTTTGATCTAAACCCATACTGACTGTTGCTTAGAATATTTTGTTTATCTATAAATTGGTCTAGTCTGTTTACAAATAGTTTTTCAAGAATTTTTGAAAACTGTGGTAACAAGGATATAGGTCTATAATTGTTGAATACACATTTATCACCATTTTTAAAAAGAGGAACGACCTTAGCTACTTTCATATTATCTGGAAATATTCCTGTTGAAAATGATAAGTTACATATGTATGTGAACGGCTCAATAACATGGCTCATTATGTCCTTCACAAACATCATATCCATGTCCACCCAGTCTTTCGATCTCTTGTCTGTAAGATGTTTTACTACATTCATTATTTCCTCTTTGTTAGTTCCATTTAGAAAAATACTATTTGCACAACCTGTAATTGAGTGGATCACATTTTTATCTACTTTTGGTATCTTAGCTGCAAGGCTTGATCCAACATTCACAAAATATTGATTAAATCCATTTACAATTTCATTTTCATCATGAATTTCATCGTTGTCTTTTACAAAATATTTTGAAATACCAGTTTTTGCTTTATGATTCTTCAGGACACTATTCATTACTCGCCATGTTGCTTTCATATCACCATTACTTTTATCTAATAATTTACTATAATATTCTTTCTTATGTTTCCTTATAATCCCTACTAATTTATTTTTATACTTTTTATATTTTTCTTCAGCGCTCTGACTTCGCAATTTCAAGAAACATGAATACAAATAATTCTTTTTTTTACAAGCATTTCTCAACCCTTTTGTCATCCATGGTTGATCAATCGTATTTCTCTTTGTGTAATTTGTTTGCACACAATTCTTTTCATACAGAGCTTCCAGGATATTCATAAACTCATCATATGCTCTGTTCGCATCATCAACATACACATCATTCCAGTCTTGTTTATCTAGATCCTCTTTCAATTTTTCCAAAACTTTTTTTGACGTGTTTATGATCTTTTTCTTCATTGTGACTGCTTTTGTGATGCTTTGATCATTTTTATAGATTGTGAAAACTGGTAAATGATCACTTAAGTCGGTCGTTAAGATACCACCTATCACGTCCCCATTTGTTATATTTGTGAAAATATTATCAATTATTGTGGCATTATGAGTTGTAATTCTTGTTGGCTTTGATATCACTGGATACATATTTAAACTTGTAGTGGGCATGACTGTGTCCACTTTGATACACCTGTGTATTTTTGAACTGTAACAGAGATGACCTTTACTGACCTCTCAGTAAAGCAAGACATTTACCACAAATTATTCCATTAGTTGTAATCTGAGAATATAGTCACCAAAAGAGACTATTTCTATCTTTGATTTTATTCTAATGTAATCAAAAGAATAACTTTTGTCATTTTCATGATATATGTTATATGCTGTTATTCTTTTAATATGGAGTATTACTGTGTTACTTGACCAAATGAAAGTGTCTACTCAAAATATCTATGACAAAGTTGAATGAGGTGTCAGATTGACTTGCTCAGGAGTTGTTTTTGTTGAGTTCAGCTAAAATTCTCGTTAGCGTCGAGATGTCTCCTCTCTTTCAGACACTTTTCCAAAACATTCCTCTTTGTTATCTAAGCAGACTTGCTGTCAACCTTGAGTTTCCACTTCACGTTTTCACACTCCTCTTGGCCCACGGACCAATGAGGAAAGTGTGTTCTAATCTCAACATTTTTGAGTAAAAGCGTTTGTTTGCATGAACGCTTCAGAGTCTACTGGGAACTTCAAAGAGATGTGAACTTTCCCAAAGAGCTGGGGTACGTTTGGTCAAGAGCTAACGACCTTCGTCTTCAGCTAAGGACTGATAACATGCTGTTATGAGTCCACTTCGAATGAGCGTAAGCTCAAAACTTTGTTATTCCTTCCTGGAATAAGTTTATCTTGAAGTCAGATGCCAGGAGCTGACATATTTTCTGATGACCAACGCGAAACCAGGAGACGTTGAAACGTAAACTAGAACCAGCTCGGACGAACTGGGTCTGAAGGACTCTGTGCATCTTACAGGCTGGTGTCATTTCTTTATCAGACTTGTCGTCGAAGGTAAAGAGCTGTTTACAAACGTACCTGGATTTTAGCAGAAGTCGGATGGGAGGTGTCACTTTTTGGTAACATGCTCAAGATAATTTCCTTTAAACCACCTCTCCATCTTCCTCCTATCTCCTTTCCCTAAATTCTAAGCTGGAAACTATTTAAGTTAAAGAGCCCTCAGACTAAATATGTTTAACATCCTGTATTGAAGTCTGTTGTTACAATTTAAATGTGCTGACGTGTTAAATTGAAAGAAAGTGAAATCATGTCAATCAAGTGTAATGGTGTTAATTTAGTTGATTTATTTTAAATAAATGGTAGTGTCCTTGACATACCAAGCTAAGTTAACGTGTCCATTGTCACTTTATGGCTTTATTTATTTATCCATCATAAAGATCACAGAAATATTGGGTAAACTGAAAAAGAAAAGAATCCGTGAAATTACTATTCAATCTGAATAAGTAAATTAATTAAGGTAAAGAGGTCAGTACTAATATTGACCTCCTCATAATCCTTTACAAACTGTACATTGCGTTTATAAATGTGCTTATGTTATTTGAATCTGTTTTATTTCCCATATCAATGTTAAAGACTCCACACAAAAAAACTATATTATTAAAACTCTTCTCCAATAGCTCCAAGATTTTATCAGTGAATATTTCTATATTTGATCCTGGTGATCTATATACACAACTTATTATGTTTTTATCGTTTTTGTTTATTATTTCTGTTGTTATCATTTCCATAATATTATCAACTATTGGCTTCATCAGGTCGTGATCTACAGCTTTCGCTGGAGCGGTTTGCAGCTGAATGTGATGCGGCCGGGATGAGGATCAGTTCCTCCAAATCCGAGGCCATGGTCTTGAGCCGGAAAAGGGTAGCGTGCCCTCTCCGGGTCGGGGAGGAGGTCCTGCCCCAAGTGGAGGAGTTTAAGTATCTCGGGATCTTGTTCACGAATGAGGGAAAACTGGAGCGTGAGATCGATAGGCGGATAGGTGCAGCGTCCGCAGTGAAGCGGGCGCTGTACCGGTCTGTCGTGGTGAAGAGAGAGCTGAGTCAAAAGGCAAAGCTCTCAATTTACCGATCGATCTACGTTCCCACCCTCATCTATGGTCATGAGCTTTGGGTTATGACCGAAAGAACAAGATCTCGGATACAAGCGGCTGAAATGAGTTTTCTCCGCAGGGTGGCTGGACTCTCCCTTAGAGATAGGGTGAGAAGCTCAGTCATCCGGGAGGGACTCGGAGTAGAGCCGCTGCTTCTCCACATCGAGAGGAGCCAGTTGAGGTGGCTCGGGCATCTGGTTAGGATGCCTCCTGGACGCCTCCCTGGTGAGGTGTTCCGGGCATGTCCCACCGGGAGGAGACCCAGAGGAAGACCCAGGACACGCTGGAGGGACTATGTTTCTCGGCTGGCCTGGGAACGCCTTGGGATTCCCCCAGAGGAGCTGCTCCAAGTGGCTGGGGAGAGGGAAGTCTGGGCCTCCCTACTTAGGCTGCTACCCCCGCGACCCGACCCCGGATAAGCGGAAGAAAATGGATGGATGGACATAATATTGCGTTTTGAGGTCTTCATATTTGTCTTCAAATATGACAGAAACTGTTCTTCACTGTATTTACAGGTTGAGGAGACCAGACAAATCGCTGAAGTGCGCATTCATGTGGAGCGACTGATTGGCCGAATAAAATCTTTCCATCTTCTGGATGGGACCATGCCACTAACATTGCACCCGATTCTGGAGGACATCATACACACCTGCGCTTACTTGACTCTATTTCAAGCACCCATATGCAAGGTAACGGTTTTCCGCTTTTCATTCCAACTTTGGCCATAAACGGTATTTTCTATGCAAAATACAGAATGTATGCAAAATTTTAATGTAATACTTGAAATAAAAATGAAGCAATTTCAGTAAGGCACCGTTTATATACATAACATTGTTTTTTATAAAACAACCATTACCCAATACAGAACATTTGCATAAATCTGTTGCGTAACTTTGTGCAAACACATCACGGAGAACTTCACAATTTCTCCAGAAAAATCAAATTGATGGATAATCAAAAACATTTTTTGTGTATCCTCACATTGTGCAAAAACAGCATGAAGTAATCTGGAAAAAACATCTCGACAATGTGAAAACTTCAGATGAATTTCATCAACAACAGCATAACTGCAACATTTTTTGGAACGATGTAATCTGAAAAAAATTAAAAAATTCCTTATAAATATTCACATTGCTCTAAAACAGCAGCATTGCTCCAAATCACCAAAAGAACAACTTCAACATGTTCTTAAGTCAATTGGATCAAGGTTGTGTTTCACTCTAGGGAAAACAACTTCTGGCAGAAAGATGTTTTCAAAAAAACTTTCAGCTTTGTGTAGCAGCATCTGCATGAAACAAAAGTCTGCTTTCACTGTTTCTACATGTATGAGTGATTTAGTGCACAGCACAAAATCACACTCTGGTACTTTGTAGCAGTACAGCTGGCATTGAATCTGAGTGTAATATGCGTGTTTTATGTTCAGTGTGATGTTTGAGTTACTTGGATCAATCTGCAGACATGACTGTTTTTTGCAAATTTTCTTCCATGTTGGTAGCATCCCAACAGTTTGCTGGATTTTTTATTTCTAACAGACGGACTGTCCCAGACCTGTTGATGGCCAGCCGGTCAGTGGATGCTGCCAGGAATCCATGTTGGTGGAGACACGCAAGCCTGAACGGAGCAAGGTGATGTCTTCATTCTCCTTCAGATCTCTTATCAACTTGTACCTTTGTGCCGTTGCTTCTTCTCGCTCAATCCCAAGCCTCATTTCTTTTGTTTGCAGTCTTTCAGAGCAGTACAGCTTTTGTGCCAGAAATTTTTTGGGATTTGTAGATGGCCTCATGACATGTACATATACTCTGTGCAAAACTGATGAGGTCAAACGAAATTTTCTGTGTTTGAACCATAAATCACAGGACGACTGTTTGCGTGTTTCTGACTCAATTGAATCTGATTGTGCTTGTGAGACGTTTAAAGATGCTTTGTACTTCTGACAGACCTCTCTGATGGTGAAGATGGAGACTGGACAGGGGCAGAGGTCGTCAGCTAATTCTTCTGCTGCTGGAGGGGCTGGGTCGGGAATCGAAGCCAGGGGCACAGCGTACCTCAAAAGAAAAAAAACATGAAGGTTTAAAATCTAGACCAGGGGTCTGCAGTCTTTATGATCCAAAGAGCCATTTTTAAACCTTCATGCAGTAAAATCAATGTGTCCAGAGCCGCAACAACCTGCTACAGCTGTTTTCAACTGGTGGCCCATGGGTCACTTTAACTTTGTTGGAGGTGACCTTTGTGGTAGTGGTGACATTTTAAAGCTAAAAATATGTAATGAGACAAATTAAAAAATCTGATTATTGTAAAGAGGTGGGGGGGAGTTTTTAAATGAATAAATAAAAAAATAAAGAGAAATACAGACCTATGTATTTTTTTATTGTTGAAAAAAAAATTTAGTCTAGAAATACTTTAAAGCAAAAATTTAAAGTGACTATTTGTCAAAAAAAGTACATGAAAACAGCAAAAACTAGTAGTTTATAGTTTTTTTTATAACAACCAATAAATTTCAGTTCTATGCAAGTGCTCTATAAATGAAGCTGGTATGGTATGTCAGTTTCAATCAAAGCTTGAAAGCGCCACTGTGGAGGAAACAAAGAAGCTGCATGTGGCTCTAGAGCCGCAGGTTGCAGACCCCTGATCTAGACAAAATAAAGGAATTAAAGAAAAACACCGATAAGCGTTAGTGGTTTTTAATGTTTAATACTACACCTGCAAAAGGGCAACAATGGCTCCACGCTCAACAAGTCCTTGTGAAGACCAGCAGTGATGGGCTGAGTCCGGTAATCAAGATGCCGTGGATCAAAACGCAGGCTGTTCATTGTTCTCCTGGAAGACTTCTCAACACAGATGTCATGCCTTAAAGGACACCAACATGAAAAATGTGGTTGATATCAAAAACATATTAGCAAATCTGTTTGTAGAAGTGTTGTTTAAAAAATGTCAAAAAACTATTCCAGATCTTACAATTGTTGAAAACATTTAAAACCGTACATATGTCATTGCATTTATTTCTTATTGCAGAGCGAGAATGGAAGCGCGACCGGCTTCATGTATCTCAGGGAATACTGAGAGACTGTCTCTGTGATTATCAAAATGCTGTGAAGCAGGCCAAATCGCAGTACCTCTCCAATTTAATCTCCACCAGCTCCAACCGGCCGAGGACACTTTTCAGCACACTCCAGTCTGTCATCAATCCATCTGTCAATGTTCTGAAAACTGCCACTCAGTCTACCTGTGACGACTTTCAGAGCTATTTTGTCAACAAAATAGACTCTATCAGGCAGAACATTGTCAGTCCATCCAACACCATCCAGTCATGTGCGTCTGCAATAACCACAGCTGTTTTTGACCAATTTGACCTGGTCTCACTGCCTAACCTCACCAAGGTGGTTCAGCAGATGAAACCAACTAACTGTTCTCTGGACATCATTCCCTCTAAAATGTTCAAACAATCCTTTGATGTAATTGGTCCTTGTGTTTTGTCATTTATTAACAGCTGTCTATCTTCAGGTTTTGTGCCATCTGCTTTCAAACATGCTGTGGTCAGGCCTCTTCTCAAAAAACCAGGCCTAGATCCTACAGCTCTCTCTAATTTCAGACCAGTTTCCCATCTGTCATTTCTATCAAAGGTCCTAGAAAAGATTGTTTTTATTCAACTTCAATCTTTTCTAGAGCTCAACAACCTGTTTGAAAAATTTCAGTCAGGTTTTCGAGCTCGTCACAGTACTGAGTCTGCACTGCTCAAAGTACAGAATGACATTCTTCTGTCTCTGGATGCAAAAAACCCTGCTCTGCTGGTGATGTTAGACCTCTCGCCGTTGACCATCAGGTACTAATCAACCGCTTGTCTCAGCAGGTTGGCCTCCAGGGAGCTATGCTTGAGTGGTTCAAATCTTACCTGTCTGGGAGAACTTTTTCTGTCATGATAGGTGATCTGTCCTCCTCTTCATCAACCCCTCTGACCTCTGGCGTACCACAGGGATCTATTCTAGGGCCAGTCCTCTTCTCTCTTTACATGCTGCCATTAGGATCAATCATTGCACGTCATAATCTGTCTTTTCACATGTATGCAGACGATTTACAAATCTATCTGCCAGTCACTCCCAACCCCTCACCCAGTTCAAACACTCTTGTCAACTGCTTAAATGACATTAAGCACTGGCTCTCTCAAAACTTCCTCCACCTAAACACAGATAAAACTGAATGCATTTTATTTGGTGCACCTGATGACACCAACAACATCCTTCCCAGTCCCAGTTTTGGTTTTCCCCTCCCCCACTTCAACTCGGTGGTCAGAAATCTTGGAGTGCAGCTTGACTCCAACCTAAAGCTTGATAAACAGATCAGTTCTGTTGTCAAGACCAGCTTTTTCCAGCTCCGACTGCTCTCTAAAGTAAAGTCATTTCTCAGCCGTGTTGATCTGGAGAAGGCCATCCATGCCTTTGTGACCTCCAGACTTGATTATTGTAATGCTTTGTATGTTCACACACTGAACTTTGAATGGGTCACAGGCACGTGTTATCCCAAATATGTGTGTGTGTTAGCTTCCAATTTACCTAGTTTGGTGTGTATCAGTGGCCCAGCTTGCTTATAACTTCTCTCTCCCTCTCACAGTCTTCAAAGAATTGAGAAAGCTTATCGGATGATGAGCGAAACGTCTTCTGTTACAAATAAAGTCCAGTTGATCTTGAATTGAACGCCTTTTTGATTTGTATGTTGGTATTAATCAATCCTCCATCTCCCGTTTACAGCTTGTACAGAACTCTGCCGCGCGCTTTTTGACCAACACACGAAAATATGAACACATCACTCCTGTCCTGTCCTCTCTACACTGGCTCCCGGTTCAGTTCAGGATACAGTTCAAGCTGCTCCTGTTTGTTTTCAAAGCTCTGAATGGACTTGCACCTCTCTACATCTCAGAACTTTTGAAAGTCCATCAGCCCAGCAGAGCTTTACGATCTGCCAGTCAACACCTGCTGGAGGTGCCTCGCTCAAGGTACAAACAATGGGGAGACCGGTCATTTTCTGTTGCCGGCCCAAAAGCCTGGAACAGCCTCCCCCTTGAGCTGCGTGCCACCTCTGATCTGACTCTGTTCAAAACCAGACTGAAGACCCACTTGTTCAAAAAAGCTTTCAGTGTGTAACTTTTATTACTTTTGGTATTTTAGTATGTAGCATTTTTTATTTCCATTGCCTTTTTATTTCCACTTGTTCAAAAAAGCTTTCAGTGTGTAACTTTTATTACTTTTGGTATTTTAGTATGTAGCATTTTTATTTCCATTGCCTTCTTTTATTGCTGTTGTTTCTTATTCTATTTTCATTGATTTATTGTTCCAGTTTATTCATCTTTTTATCCTGTTAAGCACCTTGGTCAATGCAATGCATTGTAGGAAAGTGCTATACAAATAAAGTTTATTATTATTATATTATTATTATTGCATTTAGTTCTTATCTAGTGCCACAAGAAAACAATTAACAAAAATTAACACAATACAATAAAGTACAATTGTACAATGTTGAATAGTTTTTTGACTGGAATAAGACAAAATAAGTGATATAGTATTATTGCAGTTCTTGTTGAAGTTTGACTGAAAGTCACCTTTCTGGGTATTTGTGTTATAAGCGTAATATGAAAGTTCATGAGGAAGACTGATTAAACTCACTTTAAAACTTGCAGCTCATCCCAAGCAGCAGGTGCAGTTCGTTTTTGGGCTGGTCCCTTCCATGTACACGGTAACTGGGTGCAGGTTGGTTTTGAGTGTATTTCCAACACCCCACAACTTTGGTATTTCTCCAACTCAAAAAGCAGTGCAGCAACATGGTTGCAGCCACCTCCTTGTCTGCAATCACAAACACAACATACAACCATATTGTATGTGTCATTATGGAATTCACATGCAAAATATATTGTTTGTAATACATTTAAGATTTTCACACATTTAACTTTAAGTCTAATAAAGTATAAGCTGTATAAACAGTGTGTCAAAAGTGCAATACTGTAGTACATTATCAATACGTTATCAAACATAATTAAATTTTCCCAGGAAAGCTAATAAATGTATCTCTTGGGATAGTTGTTATATTTCACATCACAACATCACCAATTGTCTCAGGTTTAATTTAAGACCTACTGTAGTTTACAGAAATCAAATAAGAAATAAGGACGCTATGAACGTTTGTGTGACTGACTCAAACGTCATGTTTTTGTTTACATACTGTGCCAATACTGACGGCTCTTATGAAGACATGTTGCTAGTTATAGCAGCTAACGGAAGATGTTAAACCTGTAACAATAACCAAATCAGTCTAAATATCAGAAGTATTGATGTGAGAAATTTAAAACATGTATTTCTGACGCTTGGATATAACGTTGTTGACAACTACACAAGAGAGTTGGCTCACCCTGCTGGACATTCGCAATAAGCCTGAAGGATTTCCCCATTTTCCATCAGCGCCATGAACACCCGATAGTTGTGTTGCTTCATGCTTGCCTTTACTTTAGCACGAATGACAACAGTGCCAGCACGAACACTATCGTCAGCAGTGCCACAAACACAGAGGAGCTGAACATGTCCATCTTTAGAAAATGCGATCGATCTTGCAGACTTCAACATTCTTGTTTCAGCAATTGTTGTCTTAGAGACGGTGGCCTCGCGCGACAGTTGCCTCACAATCACCTCCTCTCGTATCCGCGGCACAATATTCAGGCATTTGGACCAGTTGTTGTCCACTACTTTAAGAAACCAAGCTTCTAAATCACTACTCGCCATCATTAAATCTCCTCGGCTCCTTCCTACTTAGCCCCAACTTCCCTTTTCGAATCGACGCGGCATTTTGCCGTCCAATCAGAATGCTCGTTTCAGGCGAGCTTTGTGTGATGACGTCAACTGGTAAAAGGTCTATTGGTTATTTAACCTCTCTGTGTTGAGTGACACTGTGTGTCAGCCACTCATGAGAAAACTCCGTTACCATGGATACTTGAAGGCCGTAGACTACAAGCACATTCCTTTTACAGATAACGGTGAATTTATGACACCAAAGGAACATCTAATATCAATGGTTGTTCACTTTGACTCTACTGGTCTATATTAAAGCGTTAACGTCATCTAATACTTTATTATTGGTGTGAGAACTATGAAAGACTAGTCAAATTGTATTAAGTATAAAGTATGTAAGTGTTGTGATTTAACTTTATTTATGTTAATCAATGTGTGGGCCTTGTGACACACACACACACACACACACACACACTGAAAGGAGACATGTGCTCTGTTCAGAGAACAAAGAAGCACTCTGTCCTCCTGAGCAGAAGTGAGAAAGCAGTAAGTGTCTTACCTGTGTCTTGTTTCACTTAGAATGTTTGATTAGCTTGTAATTATATCAATGTGAACTTGTAAGATTAACATTAGAAAATGTGATATATATGTAAAACAATTAGTAAACACTTTAAAATGAATAAAGGCCTGTAAATATAATCAATGAAGACGCGTAGCCTGAGTAGTCTGAGTAGCCTCTGTTGTTGTTTGGGAGGTGTTTTTTGTCAATTTACATACAGTTTTGTGTCTTCTACCAGAGACCTCAAGGGAACCTCCTACTGTTAAGGTGTGATCTTTCAATTTACATGTATGTGTTACAAACCCCCTTCTGTTAAGCCGTGTTGTTTTGTCAATTTAAATAGAATGGGCATGTTAGGTATTTTGTGGTGTTATTTCAGTTTCCAATTTCATATGTTGGTGCGTGGCTTGTCAGCCGGTATAAAACTTCTTGTTCTCACAGCTTCCATTCATTCAGAATTGAAAAAGACTTCTGGACAGAAGTCGAAACGTTTTCTGCAACAAATAAAGTCCAGTTGATCCTGTATTGAAAGCCTTTTTTTTATTATAAGCTCTGTAGTCTCCAGTTGATAGTAATTGCCCTCCTTGTGTGCCTGTCAAACCTAATGGTATTGAAAGACTATGTACAGTCATTGTTGTACAAAGTCTTAAACATTAGAAGGAGATCATCTCTTTCTTTGTACGAAATATGTCTTCAGTATAAAGGTGGAATCTGACATACAAGTAGTCCCCAACTTACGAGCAAGTTCCGTACCTGCGAGTCGCTCGTAAGACGAAAATTCGTACGTCGGAACATGAAACACGTGTTCTCGTAAGTCCGGATTTTCGGTCGTAAGTCAGAAAATTTAAGCTAGCGCTACTACGAACACTCGTTTTTCATCAACAACGTTCATACTAGTTCATGAACATGCTCAGAAACGTGTTTCCAAACGGTTAGCTAACACACTTTCATCTAAAAACACAAAAAAGTGCTGTATTTTGTTACAAATTTACTGCTCGTTCGCCAGCTCGTAAGTCCGGGACCTCGTATGTAAGGTCGCTCGTAAGTCGGGGACTACCTGTAATTTTAAGCCTATTTATCTGGTCCATATTTAGTATGTAGCTGCATTTTGATGCTTTCTTTTTAGAGAATTGAAAATGCTGTTTAGCCTGTTTTGGTACACATTTATCTTTCTGAAATACCTGCCAATCTAGCAACCATTTACGCATGATGATGAGTTCATGTCGATTATTTGTATGCTAGTCACCTAAAATCCCATTAACCCTTTCAAAAGAAAAACACCTAAATGAATGTACGGGACCATAGTCTATGATGCACGATTGTAGGTGTAAGTTCATGGTACACCACTCTTTTCCATATTTATGCTCAAATAAATTACAGAAAAATTTGAGACACCTGTGTGCATCATCCATCTGACTTGTTGTCACAATCCAAGAACAAAGTATCCTTGCAGCAGAGACAATCCGAGAATGCTTGCAGCAGAGACAAAAGACTTCCAGATATTATAATCTGCTTCATGCAAAAGACCTTTCAGGGCATACAAAGAATAAGTGTATACCCAAATCTTCCACTGGGTTGCTGTAAAACCTTCAAACACTTGACTCAATTTTTCCAGGAATTCCAGTATAACGGTCATTCAGGACTTTTAGGGAATCTACTCTTGACTGTAAACTTGTGAAGGACTGCCTATTCAATATACCTTTTTCTTTCCACACCTGCATTACTCTTTTGGCGGTGCCCTCCAAGATATTATGCATGGGATCAATAACATGCATTCTAACAGGGTCAAAATAAGGCAAGTCATGAAGAATACTATACCTGGCACCATAAATTCCTTCTAACCTTGCTTGATCTGCCTTTAATTAGGCTATTTTTGCTTTCCTGGCATACAAAATGTGATTTTCTTTTGACCTACGGAGCCACTGATCATACTGGAAACCTGAATAGTCGACCTTGTTATCAGTGGTTCTTGGAAATTCTTTTAAACATTTAGAACATCCCATTTTTGCCATGTGTCCTAGAAACCCACCGGTCTTGCGAGATGCTGGGATATCACTTGACAGACTTATGTTTATTAAATTTGTTCATTTTTTTTACAAAAGAAACCCAATACAAGACAATCCAATAAATTATAACGTACAAAATATAAAAAAATGAAAGGTAGCAGAAGAATAAATCTTATTATATCTGCCCCTTTTTTTCAAACAATCAGATTAAACAATAATCTTCCACCAACAGAAAATTAGAAAGAGTTAGTCATTTTGTACTAACTAATACAATACACATTACGTCATTTCATATATATATATATTTTTAACAAATTCATTTTGATCATTTTCTTAAATGTAAACATTGACTTGGCATTTTAACTACATTCTCCAAGCCATTCCATAATCTAATTCCCTGGATTGAGGTAGAACGTCCCTTCAAACTAGTTCTGAATTGTAGTTCTGAATTGTAGTTTTACAAACATCTCTGTCCCCTTAAGGTTATAACAACTTTGTCTTTTAACAAAATGCATTTGGATATTTAAAGGTAATGCGTTATTCTGAGCCCTATACATAACTGATAAAATATTATAATCTACCAAATCATGGAACTTCAATAACTTCAGTTGATAAAATAATGTACTTGATGGATGACGGTAATGTTTTCTAGTGATAATTCTTACAGCTCTTTTCTGTAATACAAAAATAGGCTTTGTGATTGTTTTACACGCATTCCCCCAAACATCAATACAATAGATTAAGTGTGGAACAATGATTGTGTTATACAACAAATACAGAGCTTTATCATTCAATAAGTCTCTGACTTTGTACAGTACTGCAATCGATTTAGCTATTTTTATTCTTACAGAATTTATGTGTTGTTTCCATGTCAGTTTGTCATCAATGATAACACCCAAAAACTTCACCTCACTCACTCTACAAATCTCAACACCCTCAATTTTGAGTGGAACATCAACAGTTTTCTTTTTATTACTGAATATCATGTAATTAGTTTTTTCTAGATTTAATGATAATTTATTGATTTTAAACCAAGTTTGTATTTTGACAAATTCTGTCTTTATCAATTCCAACATTTGTTCTACATCTTCACCTAAACAGAAAAATGTGGTATCATCAGCAAAAAGTACACATTTAAGGAGTCCTGACACATTTATCAAGTCATTCACATATAAAATAAATAGCTTTGGTCCAAGTACAGAGCCTTGGGGAACTCCACATGTGATATTACAGAGGTCAGATCTTACATCATTTATTTGTACAAATTGTTTCCTATCTTTTAAATAGCTAGATACCCACTGTAATGCTGGTCCTCTAATACCATATTTGTTCAATTTTTCAAGGAGAATGGTGTGATCAATAGTATCAAATGCTTTTTTTAAATCAACAAAAATACTGACACAATATTGTTTTTGATCGACAGCAGTAGTTATTTGTTCCATTAATTCCATGAGAGCCATTGATGTAGAGTTTTTTGCTCTAAACCCATACTGACTGTTGCTTAGAATATTTTGTTTATCTATAAATTGATCTAGTCTGTTCACAAATAGTTTTTCAAGAATTTTTGAAAACTGTGGTAACAAGGATATAGGTCTATAATTGTTGAACACACATTTATCACCATTTTTAAAAAGAGGAACTACCTTAGCTACTTTCATATTATCTGGAAATATTCCTGTTGAAAATGATAAATTACATATATATGTAAACGGCTCAATAACATGGCTCATTATGTCCTTTACAAACATCATATCCATGTCCACCCAGTCTTTTGATCTCTTGTCTGTAAGATTTTTTACTACATTCATTATTTCCTCTTTGTTAGTTCCATTTAGAAAAATACTGTTTGCACAACCTGTAATTGAATGGCTCACATTATTATCTACTTTTGGTATTTTAGCTGCAAGGCTTGATCCAACATTCACAAAATATTGATTAAAACCATTTACAATTTCATTTTCATCGTGAACTTCATCGTTGTCTTTTACAAAATATTTTGAAATACCAGTTTTTGCTTTATGATTCTTCAGAACACTATTCATTACTCGCCATGTTGCTTTCATATCACCATTACTTTTATCTAATAATTTACTATAATATTCTTTCTTATGTTTCCTTATAATCCCTACTAATTTATTTTCTATACTTTTTATATTTTTCTTCAGCGTTCTGAGTTCGCAATTGCAAGAAACATGAATACAAATAATTATTTTTTTACAAGCATTTCTCAACCCTTTTGTCATCCATGGTTGGTCAATGATATTTCTCTTTGTATAATTTGTTTGCACACAATTCTTTTGATACAGAGCTTCCAAGATATTCATAAACTCATCATATGATCTGTTCACATCATCAACATACACATCATTCCAGTCTTGTTTATCTAGATCCTCTTTTAAATTTTCCAAAACTTTTTTTGATGTGTTTATGATCTTTTTCTTCTTTGTAACTGCTTTTGTGATGCTTTGATCATTTTTATAAATTGTGAAAACTGGTAAATGATACCAGCCTCCCTGGTAAGGTCTATTCAGGGGTTCTGGAGAGGAGGGTCCGTCGGATAGTCGAACCTCGGATTCAGGAGGAGCAGTGTGGTTTTCGTCCTGGTCGTGGAACACTGGACCAGCTCTACACCCTCAGCAGGGTCCTGGAGGGTGCGTGGGAGTTTGCCCAACCAGTTTACATGTGTTTTGTGGACTTGGAGAAGGCATTCGACCGCGTCCCTCGGGGGGTTCTGTGGGGGGTACTCCGGGAGTATGGGGTACCAGGCCCTTTGATAAGGGCTGTTAGGTCCCTGTACGACCGGTGTCAGAGCTTGGTCCGCATTGCCGGCAGTAAGTCAGGCTCGTTTCCGGTGAGAGTTGGACTCCGCCAAGGTTGCCCTTTGTCACCGATTCTGTTCATAACTTTTATGGACAGAATTTCTAGGCGCAGCCAAGGTGTTGAGAGGATCCGTTTTGGTGACCTTAGAATCGCTTCTCTGTTTTTTGCAGATGATGTGGTCCTACTGGCTTCATCAGTTCGTGATTTACAACTTTCACTGGAGCGGTTTGCAGCCGAGTGTGATGCGGCCGGGATGAGGATCAGTTCCTCCAAATCCGAGGCCATGGTCTTGAGCCGGAAAAGGGTAGCATGCCCTCTCCGGGTCGGGGAGGAGGTCCTGCCCCAAGTGGAGGAGTTTAAGTATCTCGGGATCTTGTTCACGAATGAGGGAAAACTGGAGCGTGAGATCGATAGGCGGATAGGTGCAGCGTCCGCAGTGAAGCGGGCGCTGTACCGGTCTGTCGTGGTGAAGAGAGAGCTGAGTCAAAAGGCAAAGCTCTCAATTTACCGATCGATCTACGTTCCCACCCTCATCTATGGTCATGAGCTTTGGGTTATGACCGAAAGAACAAGATCTCGGATACAAGCGGCTGAAATGAGTTTTCTCCGCAGGGTGGCTGGACTCTCCCTTAGAGATAGGGTGAGAAGCTCAGTCATCCGGGAGGGACTCGGAGTAGAGCCGCTGCTTCTCCACATCGAGAGGAGCCAGTTGAGGTGGCTCGGGCATCTGGTTAGGATGCCTCCTGGACGCCTCCCTGGTGAGGTGTTCCGGGCACGTCCCACCGGGAGGAGACCCAGAGGAAGACCCAGGACGCGCTGGAGGGACTATGTTTCTCGGCTGGCCTGGGAACGCCTTGGGATTCCCCCGGAGGAACTGCTCCAAGTGGCTGGGGAGAGGGAAGTCTGGGCCTCCCTACTTAGGCTGCTACCCCCGCGACCCGACCCCGGATAAGCGGAAGAAGATGGATGGATGGATGGATGGATGGTAAATGATCACTTAAGTTGGTCGTTAAAATGCCACCTATCACATCCCCATTTGTTATATTTGTGAAAATATTATCAATTATTGTGGCACTATGAGTTGTAATTCTTGTTGGCTTTGATATCAACGGATACATATTTAAACTGTACATTGAGTTTATAAATATACTGATGTTATTTGAATCTGTTTTATTTCCCATATCAATGTTAAAGTCTCCACACAAAAAAACTTTTTTATTAAAACTCTTCTCCAATAGCTCCAAGATTTTATCAGTGAATATTTCTATATTTGATCCTGGTGATCTATATACACAACTTATTATTATGTTTTTATCGTTTTTGTTTATTATTTCTATTGTTATCATTTCCATAATATTATCAACAATTATTGACATTTCACTGTTTAATTTACATTTGATTTCATTATTAACAAATAGAGCGACTCCACCACCTCTTTTATTATTTCTGTTCATATGAAATAATTCATACCCTTCGATGTGAATATTATTTGTGTTTTCATCATTGAGCCATGTCTCTGACAGTGCTATTATCGTAAAAGTTCTATTTAACTGTTTTAAGTAATCTGTTATTTTGGATATATTTGCATTTATACTTCTGCTATTAAAGTGAATAATAGAGAGAACCCCATTTGTTATATTGATGTCATTAAACTGCTCTTCATTATAATATTCGCTATCTTTTATTACAGGAAAAAATTTGCATCAATTACATCTTCAACATTATATATTTTAGGTTCTGAGTCTTCATATGTTGTCATGTTCTAATGTATTTGTTCATTTCACTGTATATTATGTCCATTTTGTGTGTAAGTTGTTAAACTGATTAGTGATTTGTCATCTCCTGAGTTCCTCCAAGTTTTTCCAGATCCTTCAGCTCTTTTATCATTTTAGGCTGAGCCCCTTCATGTGTTTTGATAAAGATGTTTCCATTTCTTATTCATGTTGATACTATTTTGTTCAGTTTTTTTAACAACCTTGCTTCACGTGTAATGTTTCCTTTTTTTGTAAACTTTTGTTCCTTGCAGTTTTTTTGCTTGCATAATTACATTGTTTTTTAACTTCCTGCTAATGAACTTGATGACTACTGACAGTTTGAATTTTGGTGATTTACTGGGCAGGGTGTGACAGAACGAAATGTCCCCATGTTCTATGTTAATGTTCTTGTTCTGTAAAAAAGTAACTACATGCTCCTCCAGAGTCTGTAGTTCTTCCTGTGGTGCATTCTCAGTTGTGTTAGTGTTAGTAAGAGCTTTTGCATATGTCCGACACTTACTACCGTAACATCAAGTCTTGTGATCACCAAGTTGTCTTCCTTTGTGTATTGTTCTAAGTCATCTATTTTTCGTTCCAGTTCAGCAATTTTAGTCTTTGCTAATTATCAGTTCTTTCAGTTGTCTTATTTCATCAACCAGACCGGCCTAGGAATCCATTTTTGCTGATAATTTTGCTAGTTCTTCACCCATAAAGTTGAGTGAATTTTTAAAGTCTTGCATTTCTGCTGAGTTGTTTCCCTCCGACTCTGGTGCCTTTTTTCCTCTATTTTTCGTCATACTTACAGAGTTTGTAGTCTAGTGGTAGCAGGTCTCTGGTTGATGGTTTGTTTGCTGAACCATGTGGCCCTTCCACGAGGCTCACAGGCCTAACAATGGTGGCTGTGGCCTAGCACCCAGATTGGCAGTTATCAGATCAGAACTCACGGTCTCGGCAGTCTGCAGCAATCAGATCTGTTATTCGAAGAGGTTTGCTCACTAGCCTGGCTTAGACGGCGGTCTTCCGGTATGCACACGGTGCTCGGCCTCCTCCGTTCGTAGCAGTTCCTATGTTAGCCCAGTTAGCACAGCACGTAGCTCCAGGTGCAGCTCTGATGCTAGCCCAGCTCCAAACGGCGGTCCTCTGGTTCGCGCACGGCGCTCAGCCCAGCTCGTAGCTCCAGGCGGCGGTCCCCCGATTCTCACACGGTGCCCGGCCCAGCTCCAGGCGGCGGTCCTCCGGTTCGCGCACGGTGCTCGGCTTCCTCCGGTCACAGCAGCTTGGATGATAGCTCAGTTAGCATAGCACGTAGCTCCAGATGTAGCTCCGATGCTAGCCCAGCTCGTAGCTCCCGACAGCGGTACACCGGTACTTGCACGGCGCTAAGCCTCCTTCAGACGCAACAGCTCCGAGGTCTGTGCACAAACCTGTCGAAGGCTTTTCAGTCCGTGCAGCGTTCAGCCCTCTCTGGTCGCGGCGGATTCGAGATTGGCTAGCCAGTTTAGCCTGTGGCTCGAAACGCAAGCTCTCAGATGAAAGATCAAAGTAATTCACCATAGACTTGGAAGGCCAGTTGAGACACAAACCAAAATACTTTCTTGGGCCGATTTTTTTTTAATGGAGGTCTTCTCAGCTAGCAAAGACAAGTTAAATTATGTGAACCTCACAGCCTGAGAGACAGCTGTTCAAACAAAATGTGACAAACCCCACAACTCTAATCTTCTTCTTCTCAGCATAGGCGGAAGTGAATGCCCTCTCTTTTGATAGGTACAAAACTGTTCTTTCAAACCAGATAAATAAAGCATTCAAAAAAAACTTCATCTGATTCTAAAACTATTCTCCAGGTGTTTGATTGTAAGTGCTTGCATGAGCCTAGCTCAGTTCCTACCTGTTGTAGAACTTTGGTGCTTCCTCATCCATCACATCTTCTACAGTGGCACTGAAAGTTGGATTCCCCATCATGTGGTTGACTAGGTTCTTGGACAGGAAGTGTGGTGCTGGTCCCCCATGTGTAATGGATACAGCAATAATCTTTTCTGCTAAAAAATACTCATCTTTCCTGGCAGCTGTTAGAGAGCACAAAATTACTTTGGTTAACTTGTACATTGACATGTGTATTAAAAAAGAGTTTATTTAAATTTTTAATTACATTGAACAATCACTTCTCTAGAAGGTAAATAGACCCACCTATAGAATTATGAACAAGATAACGGCTTTCTGGAGGGCCGTTGAAGATGGGGTGATTTTTCAGAATGCTGATGACAAGTGTGAGGAATTCTCGTCTTGGTCCACCTGTGTCCAACTCTTCTTCTAAGCAGCCAGCATTATCATTAAACCTGACAAAGATGTCGTTGGTGTCTGAATACGTGCTGCGTCAAAATCATCGAGCAGCTCCATCCCATACATCAGTCCGACATATACGAACCTGCTGACCTTCTTGCGGTCAATTTGCAGTGCCAAACCTGCAATAATTTCATGCGCCAGCACATTTCTTTCTCTAAAATGAAAAGAACAATTTCTTCAGACTGAGTGTATATGTACTTTTCTATTGATTGCTCACATTTAGCATAATGTGCAGTATGTGCAGGGACAGATGCTGGTTAATTGAGTGCAAATGCAAAAAAAAAAAAACTAACACAGGTTCTTTGGGGGGCAGATATTCCAACTGGTTAAGAGTAACAACTTATATGTTATCTTCATCATCAATCACAATTGGTTCAAACAGGTTGGAGTAGTTTCTGCAGTGCAGAGTGAAAACATCAGTTACACATAATACAGATGAAAAACATAAATGCAAAAGCATGCAGTTACAGCTTGATACTACAAAAAATAACTTCATGTCAAAACGGAAATGGAAAATATTAAAAGTAAATACATGTTTATTAATTGTGTGTGTAATATTTTGTCCTATACCCAGAAGCAATTTCAAAAGACAGACACCTGTAATAGGAACAGTTGACAGGGAGACATCCACTGGTGCCTGGTTAATCTATATTTTTATCCACATTAATAACCTGAAAACACAGAAATGAGTGGAAATTACTATTTGACCTACAGTATTGTGAAATTTTTATATATCCAAATTCATTACTAAAAGGATTGAGATGAAAATCTGAGAAGTACAGTAGTGTTTTGAGAAGAAATTCAGGGTAAGAAACTTTGACATAGCATTTTCTCTCTCATTAAGAAGTTGCTGTAAATGTTTTAAATTAAACAAAAGTGAAGGCAGTGAGGATGCACTGGTGTACTATATTTAACTAATAAATTACTTTATTACCTGTTGTACGTCATTAGCAAGCACCAGATCACCAGCTACATTCCTTAGATGAAAAATACAAATATATTATGAAAACATACAGCCATGGGAGTAATTCTTAGATTGCCCCATTATAAGGCAGTGTTTTGGCAGTTCAATGCCATAGCTATTGATGTAAGAAAAGTTATTTTAAAGGCAGTTTTTTTGGCAGAAACAACAGTGCGCTATGGGGTCTCCAGTTTCTCCCATTGTTGACAACCTCTATATTGAGGAGTTAGAATAACTACGTGAATGATTGAGCACGCTTCATGGTATAACTTGCTCAGTTTCTGCCACTTCTTGTAAAGGACTGCTTGCATGTTCAGGTTCCCATGGCTGAAGTAAGACACATAATGCATGTCACATAAGTTAGTGCTGTGCAAAGATTATACTTTTTTTTTGTTTTACATTTATTGGGATTAATCTCATTATAATGCACAAGAAGAAATTATGACTGAAACACGTTCACAGCATTTTTAAAGGTACTGTTTCAATACATTTTCTAAAAAGGTAGTTTTTTAACAGCAGTCTTTCAATAGCAATTCAAGTATTTGTATTTGTACAAACTCAACCATGGATTGTACTTGTTAAAACTTGTTTCTCTCTTATGTTTGTCTATTGTTGATTGATTAAGGAAATTCTACTGTTGCTGTTGTCATTCTTTAGTTTGTAGACTGGTCTCTCTTGTAAATGAGTCCTCGAGGCTCAATGAGATTAACCTGCCTAAACAAAGGTTGAATGAATGAATTAATGAAAAAATCATTCAGGTCCTCTCAGCAGCAGAAAATGTGCAGAAGAATGTAGGAGTTCCCAGCTGTCTGATCATAGCAAACAACTCTTTGGTTGTCTTCTCCCAATAAGCAGGTGTTCCTCTTAATGGCTGCATGAACCTTGTTGCATCTTTATTTCTCACCAGCCTCTCAACCTCTTGCTTATTTTTTAGCATACCAGATGTTATCCGTCGGCCATCTTTGGTCAAAGTTCTGCCTTTCCTTAACTGTATGGCCATGCTGGCTTTAGCCAGATGGATATCAGTCACAAACTGCAAAGAACTAATACCGTATTTTTCGGAGTATAGGTCGCACCAGAGTATAGGTCGCACCATCCAATTATTGCCAAATAATTGGAAAAATCCATATATAGGTCGCACCTACGTCAAAATGTGGACCGTGTTTAGCTCTGCTGCAAATGTCTCTTCCACAGGAGCACACAGCAAGGCTTTTAAGAAGATAAGCACTTAAAAACAATTAACTGTTTGATTAAAAATTATAGCAAATATGTGTCTGAGCTGAAATTTTCTTTAATAAATTAATAATTTTAAACACCTAAAAATATATTTGTTAGCTGGCCTTATTGTAAGAGTGTGTCTCAGTTTAATTTTTGTTAATTACAAATCAGCTTATTTTAATAAAAAGCCATATATAGGTCGCGGGCCATGAAAAAATGATAAAAAGGTGCAACCTATACTCCGAAAAATACTGTAGTTGGTGTCTCTTGCAAAACGATCATCAACACTGAAAAGCCTGGACTTGAAATAACCGTTCGGTGTGACTTTAATACGTCTCCTTTCATCCAGAGTTTTCTGACCTGTAGGGAACTGAACAGGAAAAGCCTTGGCTTCCAGTTTAGGTGTTTGGAAAAAACTAACTGGATTGTTCCCTTCAGCAGGTGCCATACAGTAGGTGTTATCACTATAACACAGAATCTCTTCAGAAACATCTAGAGGCTGAAGGCATGACTCTAAAGCAAATCCTCCATTTGGTAAATCACATTCTTCTCCATCATTTTCCTCATCATTCTGTTCTCTCTGTTCATTTTGTAAATGTTCTCCCTCTTCACAAGACATGTCAACATCTGAGTCACTTTCATTCTCTGCTTCACACAGTGCAGCCTTCTC
This sequence comes from Garcialebias charrua, assembly GCA_038048925.1. NCBI lineage: Eukaryota > Metazoa > Chordata > Actinopteri > Cyprinodontiformes > Rivulidae > Garcialebias > Garcialebias charrua. The sequence continues at coordinate 20,161 of JBBPBX010003301.1, read as the reverse complement.
ACACCTGTCAATGTCCATTAAATCTTCCTCATCATAGTCATTATCTCCCATACTTGTGTTGTCATCATCTTCATTTAAAGTTGGGTCACAGAGCAAAAGTTCATCTCTGATTGTTACATCCTGATACTGTAGGTGGATCTGTTTTAATTTGTGCAGTGCTCAAATCAGTTTAGACCAGGTTACAGTCTGGAACAACTGGTGACCTTTGTAACACCAGCATCTCTTCAGTTTCACTCTCATGACCTGAGACTCACTTCTCAGTCTGGGTAAGGCATCGACAGTCTCCTGAACTTCTGCTGGAACACATACGTATCACACGAGATTGTCTGCCTTTAGGAAGAGGAATAATCTTTGCAAAAGGAAATTCATTTAGAAATCAGATGTCTCTCTATGATGATCAGATCTTTGAGTTCAGGAGGAATTTCTGAAAGGCCCATTTCATTTGCAACAGCTAGAGTTGGGATCAATCCTTTTTTCACATAATTAGAACAGGTGTGACAAATCCACTCTTCTCTCATGGGGAGCTGAGCAGTTTTCTTTACAGACTTCGTTACAAACATGAACGTATGTTCCTGTCAAACTTTCTGCAACATCAGGATTTTTGGTGTAATTTGACGTTGTGCAAACTTTGACTTGGTTATGAAGTTACGCCTTATGGCACACAGTGCAAACCTAGGTAGGACCAGCCTTTATATAAGATCTGAAAACAGATAGGACTAGCTTTTATATTGGATCTGAAAACAGATATGGCTTCATTGATCAGACTGTTGTCTGTGTTACTTTGTACACTCTCAGCTTGTCTGTTCATCTGTCGATACTTTCTTTTGATGTTCATGGCACATCTAAAATAATGCATCCTTCTAAAGTGTTCTTTGTTGTAATTCTTTCTCATGATCTGTCTCATTATTTCTGTGTCTCTGCCTGAATTCCTTCATTTTATAATGTTGAAACGAATAAGATCTTTGTCTGTCCCAAAACAATTTATTCACTTTGTAACGGTTTACAAGATGATTATTATTATTATTATGTTTTGCCTAAAAAGTTAATTCTCTCTTAACGTTTACAAGATACAGTTTTTGCTTCTGCCTATATGGTTCACTCTGTATTTTATGGCTACTAATATAGAATATTTTCTTTTGTCTGTATTCTTCATTCTGCTTATATTGTTGAGTAATACACTTTCATGCAATCTTTTTTCTTTTGTCTATAGTCAACATTTTATCTGTAAGATTTCTTATTGTGCAGTTTCATTTTCTGTCTGACAGCTGGATTATTTTGATATATATTTTTAAAATAAGTATTTTTCGTTGTTTTTAATGTTTTGTCTAAATTATAAAGTTGTCTTTCTTTCTGTTTTTGATTTTCTTTTCTCTGTAGACCATTGACCTCCTCTTAATTTTTCTTCTCATCTGTTTGCCGAGTTTGGACAGTTTACGTGAGATTTCCTGCGTTATCGACTCTGTAAGATGTCTGACACCAGTTGTACAGGAAGCAGTGTCTGGTTCTCTGTTGGAAACTTCATGAGTTGGATCTCTTGGTGTTTCAGTGAACATTCCCTGTTGTCCTTCAGATGAAGTTACTGTGACATCAGAATAATCAGAGGGACCATCACGGTTCATCACTTGAGCTGTAATGTATGCTTCATTTATAGGATTATGTGTGAGAGATGGAACTTCAACCTCATTTTGTTGTACAGCATTTTTCTGAGATGTTGATGGTAAAATGTTTTCTTTCTGACCTATGGCTCTTGGTGAGTTTAATAATTGTTTTCTGTCTGACCTGTGGCTCTTGGTGAGTTTGATTCATTAACATGGTTGAACATGTTAGGTTGAACATCATCAATCTTGTTTCTGCGGTCTGTGTGTACAGTAACATTTCTCTGCTCAGCTGCATGTTCACCGAGAAACTCAATAGGTTTCAGCTCATAATAGCAGGATTCCTGCATGTTAAATATTGTGAACAATCTTCTGATCCTGGCTGTCATGTCACTCAGACAACTGAACTTCAGCATCACAGCAGTCCCACGCTTACGTATTGCTGGCAGACCATTAGTATTGCGACGATGGGGGTCAAAAAGGCCATATTCACCTGTTCTGCATCTGAAAAGCTATACAAAGTCCTGCCGTAACACCGCACTAAAACCATAGATATACGGTAGGATCTGATGTGGTGATATCTCCGTATCCTTCATATATACGTACAATTTCCGGGAATCTGCGTATCGCACCCCCGGCAGATTCAGTTTTCGGATATCCCCGTATACAGACTTCAATGGATCCTGAAAAAAATCCCAAAATCCGGATACCTGTACTTTATCTGCGGCAGATCCAGAAAATATGTGGCTCTGTTATCCCTTGGGACCCTAACCCACTCTAGGGGACGAACTTTATGTGGCCAGTGGCCTGTAAAATCACTGGGTTTACCCGGGTGGCACAGGGTAACGGTGGCTGGCAATCAGGAACCATGCTGGGTGTGGAAGCTCCGGGCCCCCCGAGACACTGGTGAAGGTTTGCCCGGGATGGTGCCCCCCAGCCATATGGCCAGACCCACTAATTTTGTCCTCCGGACCGGGTTTACCCAGGTGGCATGGGGTAAGGGTGGGTGGCAATCGGGAACCAGTGGCGGGTATGGCTGCTCCAAGACCCCCCTGGGGCACTGGCACAGGTGTGCCCACGAGGTGGCCCCCAGGCCAGGTTCCAGGGGCCCAGCCATTTGGCCAGATGCGTCTGGGACTTAGGCTCTGCCAGCTTGGACGTGAGGCACCTCTAGGAGAGGGGGTCAGGTAGCTGGGAGCAACGACAGATGACTGAGTCTCACCGTGGGCTAGGACTTGGGCTTTGCCAGCCTGGAGGTGAGGCACTTCCAGGAGAGGGGACCAGGTAGCTGGGAGTGGCGGCCGATGATGGAGTCTCAGCGCGGGCTGGGACTTAGGCTCTGCCAGCCTGGAGGTGAGGCACCTGCAGGAGAGGGGGCCAGGTAGCTAGGAGCAGCGGCGCAGGACGGAGATGCAGCTTGGGGTGGGCGACGTCTCTAGAGGGGGTTGGAGCAGCATGACCACGGAGTTCTATTTGGAGCACCAGCACCACGGAGGTCTGGGCGATGTGGATAGCTTGCGTTAACCCAGGGAAGGGTGTTTAAGTGTGGGTACGTAGGTTTGGCTGGTACGCCAGGTTCTGGAGGTAGCGGAGATCCAGGAGGTCCGACAAAACGTGTGAGATGCAGAGCCCGAGCGTGGAGTGGCGGACCGGGACAGAGTTTCAGTTCGGGATGGGCTAGGACTTGGGCTCTGCCAGCCTGGAGGTGAGGCACCTCCAGGAGAGGGGGTCAGGTAGCTGGGAGCGGCGTCTGAGGACGGAGTCTTAGCTCGGGCTGGGACTTAGGCTCTGCCAGCCTGGAGGTGACGTACCTGCAAGAAAGGGGGTCAGGTAGTTGGGAACGGCGTCCGAGGACGGTCTCGGCTCGGGTTGGGACTTAGGCTCTGCCAGCCTGGAGGTGACACACCTCCAGGAGAGGGGGCTAGGTAGCTGGGATCGGCGTCCGAGGACGGAGACGTAGCTCGGGGCGGGCAACATCTCTAGAGGGTTTTGGAGCACTAGCACCACAGAGTTCTGTTTGGAGCACCAGGACCACGGAGGTCTAGGTGGTACGGATGGCTTGTGTTAACCCAGGGAAGGGTGTTTAAGTGTGGGTACGCAGGTTCGGCTGGTGCGCAAGGTTCTGGATGTGGCAGACCTCCAGGGATGAGGAGGCCGGGTTTGTGTGGCTAGGTGTCCCAGCAGGTGAGTCTGCCTAGGACACACGAGCTGTGAATGCTGGGAGCTTATCCTGGAGGTGTCACGAGCTCCAGGATGAGGAGGCCGGGTTTGTGCGGCTATGTGTCCCAGCAGTTAAGTCTACCTGGGACACAGGAGCTGTGAATACTGGGAGCTCATCCTGGAGGTGTTCGAGCTCCAGGATGAGGAGGCCAGGTTTGTGCGGCTAGGTGTCCCAGCAGGTGAGTCTGCCTTTGACACAGGCAAGGTAGTTTGGGTAGACCCCCAAGGGGTCCACCCCAGGCACTCTCCATTATCCAGGCCAGGTCAACCCAGTGAGACTGACATAACTTTAGTAAGATTTAAAAATTAAATATAATCAAATCAAGGAAAAAGTAAGATGGACTCAATGGGAACATCTAATGGACATAAAAAGGTACTACAAAAACCTTCCCCACTAACGGGGCCCAAAACCTAAATTTAAGAGGTTTTTTTTTTTTGTAAAAAAAAAAATGGTTTTATTACTATCTGAATTCTTTAACTGACATAAGAATTTTTTTACAGTGTTCAATTGTTTGAAACTTCAGTCTTCAAGGGGAGGTCACCAATTAAAAACTTTTGAGGGGAATATAAATGTTTTCTTCAAGAATTTTTAATATTAAAGGCTAAGGATCCAGAGGTTTCATTCCTCATTTAGAAATAAGTTTCTGAGGGGGACCAAAATTAGGTTACAACTCCCATAAAAAAACTTTTTAACAGTAATCAAACATTAATTCTATTATAAAACCTTAAATTCCCTTTTTATAGTAAAGTTGGTCTGGTTCTAAAGGCCTTAAACAGAAAAATTAAATGTAAATGGGTTTTAACGGGTAGTATTTAATGTTAAAACATGTACAAAAAAAGGCTTTCTTTACTAAAATGCCCCTTAGGGCTAAATAGTAAACCATATTATAAGAAGCAGTCCTAGTTTGAAGAGGTGGAGGTGATTTGTCGTCGTCTGCAGACTCCAGTAGGTCGATCGCCAGCTCCTGGAGCTCCTCATCTCCGGTGCTGAAGTCCTCTAGATCTTGGAACCTGAGTTGTCCGAGGCCAGCTTGGGAGTCCTCGTCATCGATGACAATGATTTCATCCTCAGCAAGCTGTTGGGTCAGTTTGTAGACGAATGTCATGTATTCTGTTCTGTATAAGACTGAAATTCCACTCCTCAAATGCCGGTGAGAGCACTGGTGATGGCTCCAATTGCATCCGGAAAGGTTGCACAGACTGCACCGGAGGGGTATGGATCAAAGGTGGGTCTGTGGACCCCTGCAAGGCCTCTGATGGGGCCAATGGGGTGATGGAAGCATGTTCTTCTCTCCCTGATGGTGGGGCCAGGGGAGGATCTCTCCCTGTGGGGTGAAGATAAATGACTTTGTCTAGTTCAAACACAGTTGGTGTGAGCACCTCCATCAGCCGCTTCCGTAGGTCTTTGGGTCTTGAGTCAGAGAGGGAACCCAGTTTTAGGTGGATGGCTCCATGCAGTAGCCTCCCCAATAGGCGTTGTTTCAGGCCTGAGAAGGTCTTGGGTCTTGTTGCTCTGGTCCTGTAAACTTTAGGTCTTGGTGGGTGGATTTCCACTGAAATCTGAACGCCCGCAGCAGCATTGGCCTGCTGAGAGATTGTTCTTCGGTTGAAAGGGGGAATATGCTGGTTCCTCCAAAAGAATGAGTAGTGCTCGCCTTGCTGGTGGGCTCCAGTGGTCGGAGGGGCCCTCTCCGGCGATGGCGACGGTGTTCACTGCTATCAGGTGGCAACATTGTCTTCCAATGCAGGTCAAAAGGTCAAGCAGACTATAAAAAAGCTTCAGTAACCGTTTACTCAAAAACTTGTAAAAATTTATTAACAAAAAAGGTTGGCTCAAACACAGAAAAAACGTGACGTTTCGGTACTATATATACCTTCTTCAGACGTGTGGAGCCAAAATACAAACGTGCCAGCGTTGTATAATCCAAAAAGGAAACTGAACTGTGAATGCTGGGAGCTCATCCTGGAGGTGTCAAGAGCTCCAGGATGAGGAGGCCGGGTTTGTGCAGCTAGGTGTCCCGGCAGGTGATTCTACCTGGGACACACGAGCTGTGAATGTTGGGAGCTCATCCTGGAGGTGTCAAGAGCTCCAGGATGAGGAGGCCGGGTTTGTGCGGCTAGGTGTCCCGGCAATTGATTCTACCTGGGACACACGAGCTGTGAATGCTGGGAGCTCATCCTGGAGGTGTCAGACCTCCAGGATGAGGAGGCTGGGTTTGTGCGGCTAGGTGTCCCAGTAAGTGAGTCTGCCTGGGACAAACAAGCTAACATTCCCCTGTCAGGTGTACCATGACCACGGGCTGTTAGTTTATTTTTGGTTGGAGCACCAGGACCACGGAGGTCCTGCGGATGGCTTGTCTGAACCTAGGGAAGGGTGTTGTGGGTATGCAGGTTCGACTGGTGCACAAGGTTCTGGAGATGGCAGATCTCCAAGGATGAGGAGGCCGGGTTTGTGCGACGCGTGTCCGAGCAGGGGAGGCTGCGTGGGACACACAACTTAAGCGCTCCCCTGTCACGTTTACTAGCACCACAGGTTGTTTGTGGTTCTGGTGCTCCAACCAAAAATAGACTGAGTTCTAGTTGGAGCACCAAGACCACGGAAGTCTAGGCAGCGCAGAAGGTTTCTCTTAACCCATGGACGGGTGCTTAAGGTGGATGCAGGTTCAAAAGATGTCAGGTTCTGGAGGTGCCTGGAGCCCCAGGAGGTCCTGCAGGAAGCAGTGGCCGAGCGTGGAGCATTCCTGAAACGGATTAGAAAAGCAGTGAGTAGGGTGGTTGTTTATCCTGGAGGCGTCGGAGCTCCAGGCGACGCCGGTGTCTTGTCTTAACCCAGGGAGGGGTGCTTAAGGTGGGTACGCAGGTTCGACCGGTGCGCCAGGTTCTGGAGGTGAATGGAGACCCAGGAAGGAGAGGCCGGGTTTGCATGTCTTGTGTTCCGGTGTGTGGTGTAGGTAAAATAGAACACTGACTAACCAGAATGTTTATTCTCTTTTATTTGAACAATAATTACCAAAAAATATACAAATTTTTAGGCCGACTGAAGCCCATCGTGCCTGGGCGTCTGCGTTTTGGTCGACTCCTCGAACAGGCCCTGCATCCTTTTGGCCTGCTCGATGTTGAGGTGCATGGCGTAATACCGGTCCGCCGTGGAGGTGTTGTGACACATGAATTGGGCCAGCCTGCTGTGGACGTCCCTTATGTGTGTGGCCACATACGTTCGTATGTCCGTGAAGGTGTGGTTGGGTCCCGGAGTCCCATTTCTTGCCAAACAAGTCGGAGGAACTTCAGAAGGGTCTTGGTCAGGCTGTTGGACGCGGTGTAGAGGAACCTGTCCCCTGGCAGTTTGAGAGCAACCCTCATGGTCAGCCACCACGCTGCCCATGAGAACTCCTCCTTGGTCAGGTAGACCTGCGCCAGACTGAAGGCCCAGTTGGTTTTGTGCTCCTTCACCTGTGGAAGACACGTGCAAATCGGTTAGCTGGCCACCACGCTCTGCTAGATTTACTGTGCCTTGAGCTAGTAACTCCCAACTTACATTCACCACAAAGCCCAGGGACTCTAGGTGATCACCGGCCTTGGCTGCTTTCACCTCAGCTACAGTCATGCTGGTCAAGACGCAGACCCGGTGGCCATATTGTGAAGCAACGAGGGTATCAAAGTACCTATAGAATTGATGCCTCAGATGAGGGGATTCATCATCATCCATCAGGTCTGAGGGGGTTGAGAGAGGGAGAGGTTTAAATTAAACATGTTTGCTCACAATAGGATGTAGGTTAAAAGGCTCAAGTTTTACCAAGCAGCTCGGGGATTCTGGCGCGGGCCAATTCCTGGCACTTCACGAGGGTCGGTCCTGTAACAACGTGAGCCAACTTGGTCTCCTTCGCAGCCACTTGGTGAAACACCAGGGGCCTCATGTATCAACCTTGCGTGCGCACAAAAACCGTGCGCACGTCACTTTCCACGCAAAGTGGCGTATGTATCAAATCTGATATGAACGGGAATATCTGCGCTTCCACGTAGAAATCCACGGCTGCTCCCCTGCTTGCGTACGCACGTTTCTGTGGTTATTGTTCCTTTGGCGACACTTACAGGTGATCTGTGAAACCGTGTCCACGATGTGAAAACAATCATAAATCCCACCAAACACACATGATTAACGATTATTACATCCACATGGACGCAATTAGATGAGTGGATATAAAAGCATGCGCCAGATAGTGGCAACAATATTGACAACAATGAGATGTAATTTCTTTAAATAAGAAGTTAACCAAGCTGTATTAACACGCCTACGTTTAGGTCAGTGGGTAAAGCGCTTGCCTTTAGTTCCAAAGGTCGTGAGATCGACTCCCGCATGGTACAACGTTTTTCTTTTTTTTTCGTTCCAGATTGAAATACACATGAAAACTATTTACAAAACAATAAATCGTCTGCTTCCTTTCATTTCATGTATTGTTCTATTTCTTGTTGTTTCATTCAATAGTTTTCCTGTGGTCTTTAAATCTGGAATGAAAAAAAAAAACATTGTACCAAGCGGGAGTCGATCTCACGACCTTTGGGACGAAGGGCGGGCGCGTTCGCCACTAAGCTATACAGGCATGTTAGATTAGCTTGGTCAACTTCTTATTTAAATGTGGATGGTTTGTTTTGCACTGTGCGTGCCGAATGAAGTCTTTTTCCGTGCTTCTCTGCCTCACTCAGAAGTGATTCCTGTTCACAGTCCGTGAAGTTCCTCTTTTTTCTACGTTCCGACATGATTTGCAATGGAGCAGAGACGACATTCCTGTCGTGCATGGCATATTTGAATGACTTTGCATATTCATACGGAGGCGTGTCAAGGGCGGAGTCGGCCACTCTCTCATGTGCGCTGAATTCCACGTTGATTGTGTTGTACATAAGGAATGTGCGTGGATTCCGGTGTACGCACAGTTTGATAAATCTGGATTTTTTTGTGCGTGGACACTTTTCTGGATTTGTCCGTACGTGACTTTTCAGTAAGAAATCTACGCAAGTCTTTGTACATGAGGCCTGACCAGGTCTCTACGCAGCTGTTGGATGGAGTTCTTCAACGTCCTCAACACACCGGATTTCTGGGCTCTTGACAGCTTGCATGACGGCGTGACATTTCAGCAAAATACTTCATGAACTTGTTGACGTTGGTGAGATGAATTTTGGCGGTGGTGATGGTTTTCCCCTCGGACATCAGCTTGTATGCCCAACTGCAGAAACACAAAGCCAATTTAAGATCCATGGGCGTAGCTTCACCGGGGTCTTCCTGGAGCAACTGCACGCAGGAAGCATGACTCCCTCCTGGGCACAAGTTCACTGAATCACCTTGGTGAAGTCATCTTACCTTTTGACACGGCCGACGTCATCCAGAAAGAGCCAGGTGCTCAGCCGATGACAACCATGTGCCATGTGCTGGAGGAAACGCTTGACCTGGTTCACATTACACCCCTCGTTTTCCCGGCGCTTGGCGGTCGGACAACCACCCTCCAGATAGCGCTTGTAGCTATCCACATAGTTAACTGTTGGATAACACAAGAGCAGGCGTTAAACACGCCCAAGCCGCATTTAGAACCAGTTAAAAGGCGCATCTTACCCAAAGAGGCCGGAAAATGAGAGTCCGACAAATGGTCCGCACATGCTGAAGCCGCGGGTGATTCGGGGACAGCACATGCTGACGAGGGGCCAGGCTCTTCCTCATCTGAACTGGAGGGCTGTGAGCAGGTGGGTGGAGGTGGCTCCTGACCCCCAGTCTCCTCGTGTTCCCCGCGGGTGCTGCAGCCCTCCATGGTCAGGTTGGAGCTGAGAGGAGGAGCAGGTTCTGTTTCCCTGAGAGTCTGGAGAAGCTCAATTGTCACTGCCCTCCTCACATTATCCAGCATTTTGTCTTTGGCAGCAGCACTCGGCTCCGGGTGTCCCATAATATTAATAATGAATTTAATTTATAACACACTTTTCTATTAACAAAAATCTCAAAGTGCTAAAAAGTGTAACTAAAATCAAAGATAAAATAAAAACAAGTGATAAAATCAAGTAAAATCAATGATAAAACAACAAAAATCAATAATATCAATTGAAACCTGAAACATGTGCCTATCCAGGTGGCCAGACATTTAAGGACATGCCTCAACCGGGCATCTGCTGCTCCGCACGTTGGCTCGTTGATTTGTCAGCTGCAACAAAAGCTTCTTCTTCTAAGTGGATTCTTTTTTGGCGGTTGGCAAACAACTGAAAGGTGCATTACCGCCACCTACTGGTGTAGAGTATGGACTAGAACAACGCTCAAAAATAAAATAAAATAAAACTATATTCTTTCAAATAATCGAGTTCGTTTCAAGTAATGAATCAAGGCTTGGGTACTCTCAGACATTGAATTGTTCTGTAATAAGTCTCTAAAATCCAATCTTATTTTCATTGCAGCAAGTCTGTTAGACAGGTGAACCCTTTCAATCCTGTATTGTTGGCAATGCATTAACACATGTTCTATGTCCTCAACCTCACCACAGTACTCACATTTTCCTGTATCATGTTTTCCTACAAGAAATAACGATTTATTTAATCCAGTATGACCAAATCGAAGACGTGATATAACAGTTTCCTCCCTTCTGTTTCTCCCAGCGCACCTCATATCTCCCGTTTTCCTTTGAATACTATAAAACCATCGACCTTTCCTTTCTTCCTCCCACTGTTTTTGCCATTTGTCTCTCATTTTAAGTTTGATAATGGTTTTTAATTCAGACTTACTGAAGTTAACTTCCATTTCGACCACATTGTTTTCGGTAGCAAGCTTAGCTATTTTGTCGGCTTTTTCATTTCCTGTTATTCCGATATGTGCGGGTACCCACAAAAATTTCACAACCAGTCCCATCATTTTTATTCTGTAAAGTGTTTGTTGTAGTTCTACTAATATATCTGGCCTACCTACTGAACTATTATTCTTTAAGCTGAGTAATGAAGAGCTGGAATCCGAACAAATTATCGATCGGAGTGGTTTATTATCCTCAATCCATTGAACAGCTAGTAATATTGCAATCATTTCTCCCGTGTACACCGACAATTTATCACTGATTCTTTTCCCTACCTTCACTCCAAACTCTGGAACGACAAATGCTACCCCGACTCGATCCAATGCATCCTTTGAAGCATCCGTATACATTTTTATATAACCAAAATAGTGGTTAATATATTCCAAACATGTATTTGAGTTTATACACTGTATATTTCCTTTTTTTCCTAATAATGTCAGATCTACTGAAGGTTCTGTGAATAGCCATGAATGCAGGATCGGTATCGGCACTGTTGGACTGACATTCATGTCGTTGATTTGAATTTCTCTAGTTTTCTGATTCATGATCCAACCAAAACTTTTGGCTTCTTTTTTACCTTTTTCCCAACAAGGTCGTAACACACCATGAGTTGGATGATTTAGCTCATGACCTTTCAGATTAACCCAATAATTTAATGCCAATTGTTCCCTTCTGATGTTTAGAGGTGGTTCTCCCATTTCTATCAGTATTGCTCCTGTTGGTGTTGATTTAAAAGCTCCTGTTATAATTCTCAAAGCTCGATATTGAATACTATCTAACTTCTGTAAAGACGTAGCTGATGCCGAATTATATACAATACTTCCATAATCTATTGCTGATCTGATTAGTCCTGTGTAAATGGTCTTCATTGACTTCCTGTCCGCTCCCCAGTCACTTCCAGTTAAACACCTCAGTACATTAATTATTTTTTTACATTTATCCACTATTTTTTGAATATGAAATGTCCAAGTTAATTTATCATCAAACCATATACCTAAAAATTTAAACTGTTTCACACGCTCAAGTACCTGATCATACAATTTAAGTTCAATGTTATTGATCACTTTTTTTCTTGAAAAAAACACTATTTTTGTTTTCTCAACAGAGAATTTGAAACCCCACTTAAGTGACCAGTTTTCAACATGTTCAATAGCCATTTGTAACTTCCGTACAATGAATCCTACATTTTTCCCTCTTTTCCACAAGGCTCCATCGTCGGCAAATAAAGAACGACCCATCCCCTCTTCTATATCATCAAACACATCATTAATTAGGACAGAAAAAAATAACGGACTGACTATGCTCCCCTGAGGTGTACCATTTTCTACGACATATTTATCCGAATAATCTTGACCTATTTTTACCTGTATTTGCCTGTCTGTTAAAAACTCTTTAATCCATGTAAACATTCGCCCGTTAATACCCATTTTCTTCAGTTTTATAAACAAACCTTCCCTCCACATCATATCATACGCCTTTTCGACATCAAAAAACACAGCTACAACACTTTCTGAATTAATTTGAGCTTTCCTGATTTCATGTTCTAGACACAAAACCGGATCCATTGTATTCCTACCATTCCTGAACCCACTTTGAAATTTGGAGATACAGCCTTTCCTTTCCATATAATGCGTCAACCTTTCATTTATCATCTTTTCCATAATTTTGCAAACGTTCGATGTTAAAGCTATTGGCCTATAGCTCCCCGGGTGAGTATGATCTTTACCTGGTTTCCTTATAGGTATAACAATCGCTTCCTTCCATGACTGTGGCAATATTCCCGTCTCCCAAACTCTATTATATAATTCTAAAATAATTTCTTTAGAAGAATCACTAAGATGTTTTACCAATATATAACAAATTTGATCCTTTCCCGGAGAAGATATTTCACATTGTTGAAGTACACGATTTAACTCTGATCTACTGAATGGTATATTTATCAATACATCTTCACACACTTCTTCTTCCAATAATGCTCTATTTTCTATGAAGGTACGTTCTCTACCCCTCTTACCTTCTTCACTAACATTGTTTGTACTATGTATTTTAACAAAATTCCTAGCTATCAGTTCTGCTTTATCCTTATTATCAAGTGCCATAACTTCACCATCTTGTAAAACTGGAAAACCATATTCTTGTTTTATTCCATTCATTCTCTTGATCATTGACCACACTCTACTTATTTCAGTTTCTCTTCCCACTGAACTACAAAATCCTCTCCAATAATCTCTTTTTGTAGTTTTTATAGTTCGTCTTACAATACTTTGCAGTTTTTTATATTCCAAGAGGTTTTGAGTGCTGTGATTCCTTCTGAATATTTTAAAGGCTTTATTTCTAGATTTAATTGCCTTTTCACACTCTTTTGACCACCATGGAACTATCTTTTTCTTAATATTACTACCTTTCTTTTTTATTGACTTATTCGCTGCTACTATAATAGCTGAACAAATTGACATGTTCAGTTCATCAACATCAACTTGTAAATCTATTTTAGCCATTTCACTGTCACTGATACCCAGAAATTTTACCCAATCAGCGTGGTTGAAGTTCCACCTATGTTCACCCCTCGTGTCATACTTCAGTGCTTCTAACTCCAGTGCTTCTAACTCCAGTTTAGTTGTTATTGGATAGTGGTCACTACCTATTGTGGTATCTTTGAAAACTTGCCACGAACTGATTCCTGCCAGTGAGTCCGAGATTATTGTAAGATCTATTGCTGACTCTGTTCCTGTTGAAACATTGATTCTCGTACTGCTACCATCGTTCAAGCACACCAGACTGTTATTATCCAGAAATTCCTCAATTACCAAACCATTGTGATCAGTTTTACAACCCCACATTGTATTGTGTCCATTAAAATCACCACACCATACTACTTTCCCATCTAACTTCCCAATAATGTTATCTAGTGTGTCTACAGATAATTTAGTCCCTGGGTTGTAATAATTTATAATTTTTATATTCCCATTCCTCGTCCAAGCTTCAACGATTATAAATTCCAAATCCAAGCCTTTATTCAATAATCTGTAGTTTATTCCTTCTTTTATGAAAGTAATACACCCACCTCCCACACCCCTGTGAAGTAAACTTCTGAATAACAAGGCAAGGCTGTCCAAACGGAGTTCAAGTTTATAAGATTTAATGTATCTTGCAAGATAGAGAACAGAAATGGTACAGGCACGAAGCTGTCTGGCTCTGCTCTTGCTTGGACAGAGGCATTAACTGCTCTTAAGTCTTGAACAAATCTCCATTCATCTGGAGGAGTAGGTCTGATCTTTTTGACTGGAAAAATCGGGGTTCTCACTGGTGACTCAGGGCAGGCGATGATCACGCCTGCTTCTAGCAAGGAGCGGAAAACTGGAGTGATACCTTTTTCTGCTTCAGGCTTCAGTGGGTATTGGGCTATTTTAGGTCTATAAGAAGACTTTGGTGTTATTTCAATTGGTTTTTGGCCCTTAATTAACCCGACATCATATTTAGTTGTGGCCCAGAGATGGGCGGGGACGTCTGCCAATTCAGGGTCGTCCAGAGACATCATGGACGTAACTAGTCATGCATTGTTATCAATCACTTCCTTTGTTGGTCGTGCTGTCAGCATGAGGCAAAAATCTTGCCTAAACATGTTGAGAGACGGGGAGAAGGAACAATCATCACGTGGTTCCCAGTCATGTGTGGTGTGTGCTCTAAGTGCTAGAGGACCTAGGGAACGCCATTGGGAGTCAGGTGGCTTTGCTAGTGAGATGTGAGGAAATGAGTCAGGTACTGTGAAGTAACTTGTCTGAGGTGTTGTTTTGTTGTTCAAATCTATCAGCACAAAACATGAGTCTTGTGTCCAACAGATAGATGTGGTGACAAGTTGTGTTGTCTGTGTTTGCAGAAATGAGTCCCCTAATGGGTCAGCTGGATCTGAAACGACATGAGCAGTGCAGTGTAGATGTGGTTCAGTCATGAAACAGACACTAGGTGGCAGCCTTTCTCTGGCCATTGAAAGCAGAGTATGTCTCTGATGTGGATCAATTAACAACCACTGAAAAATGAACAATAATTCAGGTGTGAGAGAGACCAGAGCATCAGACTCTAATTGTTTAGACACAGTCAAACCATCAGGTGCACAGTTTATTGCCAATCTAAATTTCAGAATCAAATCTCTTGCTAATAAATTTATTGGGCAAGAGTCAGAAAGCAAAAACTGATGTTCATGTGTTTCATGATCAAAAGGATCGATGATCTTGAGCGGAACTGTGACCGCTTCAGGAACTGTCCGGCCAGATGCACCTGTGGAATGGACAATTTTGTTAGAAAGTGGAGCATTTGGAAGACATTTACGCATGATTAATGACTGTGTTGCTCCTGAATCTACAAGAAATTGTAATGAAATGTTTTCAACCACTGCAGTCATCATTGGTAGTTTCAGATAAGCAGCTTGAGTGTATTTGAAGTAAGTAGGAATAACTTCTCCTGTGTATGTATGTGTGTGTGTGTCATTTGTTTCAGAAACAGGTGTGTGTGTGCTGGTACTTGCGGTCTGAAATCCCTGGCTCCCACCATCTTTGGCTAGTCAGGTTGAGTAACCCCTCTGGCTTTGTCCACCCCTGTGTCCAGCTTCGTTTCTGCCTTGGGGCGGGCCTTGATGTTGGTTTTGTCTGGAGTTGAAGTCTTGGTTGCCGTTGGGCCCTTGGTTTGGATAGGGCCTGAACTGACCTCTGCCTCGGTTGCCATATCTGTTGCGACCTTGGTTTCGGCCTCTTGGTCCTTGTCGGTGTGGACAGCTGCGGACCCAGTGTTCCAGGCTTCCACAGTTGTAGCATGGTCTGGGTGGAGCAAAATCAGTTTTTTGAATTGCTGGAGGGTGATTTGCAGCTGTTGGAGGGTGATTTGCAGCTTGAGCCTGGTTCAGGGTCAGCTGAGTGGCTGCTTGGAGCAGAGTCAGTTGAGCGTCATCATGCTGCTTTTGTTTTTTCTTCTGAGTGGTGGTGACCTCTGTCACATGCAGGTCCCATGCGTGCTCAGCATGATTCAGGAGATCAGTCAGGCGTGGTCTCTTCTTCCAGCCTATGTAGGTGGTCTTGATTGATTTCTTTATTGATGGGAGAAAACCACTCATGACCGCCTGGCAGAAGATGGCTTCAAATGGTGAGGGGGCTGTGTCGTGTCTCCAGTTCCCGTCAGGCTCAAGGATGCCTGAGTGGGTTTTGAAGATGGGCAGGAGACGGTTCACGTAGTCTTGTGGAGTTTCATCAGGTTTCTGGGTTGTGCTCGCAATGTCTGCATAACAAGGAACAGCTGGGAACACCTCTTTCAGGTTTTCCCCAATTTCTTTCACATTTTTCAAATACCCCTCGTTGCTGTCTGCGTTGATGTTTGGATTGACGAGTTGAAAACCGTCTTCCTTTTCAAAAAGTTCAGGTTTAAGTTGGGAGACAAACCCAAGACCATATATTGCTGATAAAATGACTTTTATCTCATGGAGAGTTGGTTTTATCACTTTGACCAACATAAACAATGCCAGAGCTATCCCTTCTCCACCCTGGGCTCTATGAGGCAGGTGCTGCTTGGCCATGTCAATCAGCATGGCGTGTGGCCAAGGTCTATAAACCAACTGTGATTGCTCAGCCCCCCCCACCTCCATCATGGGTGCAGTGATGACGGTGGTTTTGTCTTTCTTTTTGTCTGCCATTTCTTGTTGAATTTTTTCAATTTCCCCTTGAATTTGCTTTGCTTTTTGCTCAAGCTGATTTTTGTCAGCTTGCAGTCTTGTGTTCATGGCTGGTGGTCCACCAGAATCTATTCCCTCATGTTCAGTGTCTGTTGAGATGTTAGTCAAATCAGAGGGTGAGGTTGAAGAGTCAGGTGTGTTGGCAGTACCTGATTCAGTTGACGTTCCTGGTTGCTCCTTTTTCTTGGAGCCTTGGAAGTCATCGTCCATGTCCATGTTCAGAAACCAGTCTGAAAATTGTCCAGTTCTCTGTAGCTCAGGGTATGGTGGTGGTTGTTGGGGTGAACTCAGATGTGCCAGTGACGGATACAGGGCCATGGTGTGAGGTGGGAAGCCAGAAGTTCCAGCCGCAGATGGAGCAGAAGGAGAGAAAGAAACATTTAGTGGGTTAGTTTGTGTTTCTGTCCCTTTCTTATTTTTCTTTCCTAAATGTTTTGTCTCTTTTGGAGCCATCTGGTTTGTTTTCTTAATTTTCTGGGTCATCTGAAGGCTTTTTGATATTACTCTTTGACTTTGTAATTTGGATTCATTTTTCCAAAGCTTAAAAGCTTGTTCATGATTGGTCACTGTTAACAATTCACCTTGTGGAATCTTTTTCTTGCTGCAAATTTTACGTCTTTGTTCTAACAATTGTTCTTCTAATTTTTGTATTTCCTGTGGATCAAACGATCCATTTCTTGGAAAATTAAATTTACAATGCCACTGTGGTACAAACCTTAGACACGAATCACCATGAAGTCTTCTCATTCGGTCAATTTCCGGCCCGCATGGTATATAAGCTTCACTTTTGCTGTTTTTTGTTCCCATATTATTTATTTTTATTTTTTATTATTTTTATTTTTTATTATTTTTATTTTTTATTATTTTTATTTGATTTAAATGTCTGTTTTATTTACTTCTATTTGTTATCCGTATTTATTTAATATTTCAGTTAATTTTACCTGTTTTAAAAACAGGTTATTTGCCTAATTTAATTTTGAATGAGTTTATTGTTTCAGGACCAGGATGTTTAAAACCATGTTGTATATCTACTTATTTTTGAATGAATTTATTTATTGTTTAGAACCAAGTTATGCACCTAATTGTTTTATTTTATTTCAAAACGAGTGTAACTACACAGGTTTATCTATTTTTTATTTGTTATTTTTCGCTTTTTATTTTATTTTATTTTATTTTTTATTGAGCGCTCCCCAAATCTATTTCTGCTGTGGCACGATTTGTGGCCGTCTTCAAAGTATTTCTACCTCATATAACAAACCTACGTGCGGCACGATTGGCGACAATTTTTTAACGTATTTCTACATTTGAATTGCCTACGTGCTTGATTTTCGGGCGGACCTTCCTGCGTTAAGAGTTTAACGCGAAAATTGTTCTTGCACTATCGAGTGCTCACAATTTTAACGTGTTCTTGCGTTCTTAAAAATAAACGCTCACAACGCTTTACGTTTCTTGCGCTCACAACGATTTACGTGTTCTTACGTTTAAAAATAAACGTTCACAGCGCTTTTCGTGCTCTTGCGCTCAAATTTCCTACGGTCCTTGAACGCGTCTCGTATCAGTTTTACTTCGGCTTAAATCTTTCAAACTTGAAAAAGAGATTTCTACGTTACCTCTTCAGCCTTCCTGTTGGTTCGTACAGCGCTTTTCGTGCTCTTGCGCTCAAATTTCCTATGGTCCTTGAACGCGTCTCGTATCAGTTTTACTTCGGCTTAAATCTTTCAAACTTGAAAAAGAGATTTCTACGTTACCTCTTCAGCCTTCCTGTTGGTTCGTGGAATATTGTCGATGCTGGCTCTCCCGCTGTGAGGACCGAAACGTCCTTTTCGTCTCTGAAGTCTACTCGAGGAAGAGGAGCAGGTCGCTAAGACCCGCGGTTCCGGAATCCCGATCCGGTCGTCTCCAGCGGCGGTCAGTCAAACGCAATATCCTGTCTTCGTGACGCCAAATTGTGAAGTAAACTTCTGAATAACAAGGCAAGGCTGTCCAAACGGAGTTCAAGTTTATAAGATTTAATGTATCTTGCAAGATAGAGAACAGAAATGGTACAGGCACGAAGCTGTCTGGCTCTGCTCTGCTCAGACAGTAACACAGCATGGATTAAGAACCCTCGTACAGTTGGGGGTGGTACCATGGGTGGAACGGGGAGGTGTTTATCACCAGGTGGAAACTTTTGATAACACATGAGTACTCAGCAGATGGAAAATGAGCATTCAGCAGATTGTACCTAACCCTTATGTCATCCTTTCTCAGATCCCTGCAGGCTCCACATATTTCAGTGTGATAGACTTAGCAAATGCGTTTTTTAGCGTTCCAGTTCATCCCAACAGCCAGTTCTGGTTTGCTTTCCAATTCCTGGGTAAGGCTCACACTTTTACGAGGCTTCCGCAAGGTTTCTGTGAATCTCCCACTATTTTTCATCAAGCACTGAATGATAGTTTGATGGGTTTCTCTCTGCCTCATGATTGTGCTTTATTACAGTACGTGGATGATTTGCTGCTGGCTGCACCATCTGAACAGTCTTGTAAAGAGAACACGATCAGACTGCTGACATTTCTGGCAGAACAAGGTCACAAAGCATCATTGTCAAAATTGCAGTTTGTACAAACCACTGTCACTTTTCTTGGACACAGGATCTCCAGAGAAGGAAGAAAAATTGCTGACTCGCGTGTTGAGGCGATCGTGAAACTGCCATTACCGGTAACAAAAAAACAACTCATGTCTTTTTTAGGTCTTTGCGGTTATTGTAGGCATTTCATCCCAAACTACGCTGAGATTGAGGCTCCTTTAAGAAAGGTATGTCATGACAAACACTTACAAATGAGCTCACATGTCACATGGACAACTGAGGCACTGCAGGCCTTTGAAACACTCAAGCAACAGTTGCAAAAGGCTCCCACTCTTGGTATTCCAGATCCTACACGCCCGTTCACACAGGCTGTGGATGAGAGGAAGGGCCACATGACGTCAGTGTTGTTACAAAAGCATGGGGACAGATTGAAACCAGTCGCCTATTTTTCAGCTAAATTAGATCCAGTCGCTGCTGGTTTGCCTCTCTGCTTGCGCGCTGTAGCCGCAGCAGAAAAAGCTGCACTGGCGAGTAGAGACATTGTGGGGTATTCTGATCTGACTCTCCTTGTCCCCCACGCAGTTACTCAAATTCTTAATGAGCAAAAAACTGCTCATCTTTCAACCGCACGTTGGTTACGTTATCACACCACACTGTTGGACATGCCCAACATCACCATCCAACGATGTAATGTCTTGAATCCTGCAACTCTTTTGCCAAACGAGGATGATGGTGAACCACATGACTGTATGGCGGAACTTGAAGTCATATGCACACCACGACCTGACTTAGAACAAAATCCTTTGATTGACCCTGATTGGGAACTTTTTGTTGATGGATCTTCTTCCCGTGACCCTGACACTGGTCAGATTCGCAGTGGATATGCTGTTGTTACTCTCACACACACAGTTGAATCATCTTCTTTACCATCATGCTCAGCACAAGCCTGCGAGCTGGTGGCTCTCACTCGTGCATGCATACTTTCTGAAGGTAAAACTGTTAACATTTACACAGACAGCAGGTATGCTTTTGGAGTTGTTCATGACTTTGGAGCTTTGTGGAGACACAGAAACTTCCTCAAGTCTGATGGCCAACCAATCCTTCATCACAAACTTGTAGACGAACTTCTTACTGCAATCACTCTCCCTCTCAGAATTGCAGTCATCAAATGTGCAGCACACACATCAAACACTGATCCTGTCTCCATAGGTAACTCACTCGCTGACACAGCAGCTAAACAAGCATCAATGTT
>JBBPBX010003300.1:70588-81886 GCA_038048925.1 Garcialebias charrua | reverse complement strand
GATGGCTGCAAGGTGGGAAGGGAGGCCATCTATAAAAGGAATTTAAAAAATAGAGTTGTAATTCTTGTTGGCTTTGATCAACGTATACTTTCAGATTTAAACTTTACATTGAATTTATAAATGTAAATTCAGTGTATAGTTTAAATCTGTATCCATTGATCAAAGCCAACAAGGATTACAACTCATAGTGCCACAATCAAAAACTAACTTAAAACGGGGAGTGGACTGTGTTGATTTCCCATAATGCTTAGCGGTATGTTAGTGTTGCACAATGAGTGAGATGGACGTCTGTGATATAGACCTGCCTCTTGCTATTAAAATTTGGGTGTTTCCTGTTGTGAGGCTCAGAGTGTCTTCATTGGGTTTAACTCACACAATGTTAAAACAGTAGTCACAGAATATGGTGTAACACACGTGCTCTCTGTTCAAGAAATTCATTATTACAGCCTCATATAAAATCAGTGATGATGATATCGGAACTGGCTCGGAATCGGCCGATACCCAGAGTTAAGTATCGGGATCGGAAGTAAGAAAATGTGGATCGTGCATCCCTAGTCACAACGCAACGTAGGAACGGAACTACGTCACCTGTATTGTGTGTTTTCTTGCAGTTCCTCCGTGGCCTCATGTTCTACTCTCCCTTTGTCTTTCCTGAGTTAAGACGTGTAAGTTTTGCTGCCACGTCAGCGTTTGTTTTTATTTAAAATAAATTATCTATATTTTGAGCTTCCCAAGTTTTGTCTGTCTGGGTCCAACCACACCACAGACCATGACAATAACTTAAGGTTTTACACAGTGCTGTGCTTGAATTCAAACTGATAGCTGTTATATTTTTCTTGTTTGTTTTCTTATAAACGAGAGAAATTCCATTTCCTGTGAAAACGCAGTTTGAGTGCTTATTTACCGTATTCATTCAACCTTTAGTTATACAGGTTAGTCTCATTATCGTTGAATGATTTTAGCTGAAAGCGGCTGAAGAAGCTGAAACAAGGCTGTAAAAGTTTCATTGCTACACTGTTAATGCGAGTTGAACTTTGAACAGATGACTTTTGCTGAAAGCAGGAAAATAAAAGCAGAAAGCAGCCGAAAAATGGCTGAAACATGTAGAAAAAGCTGAATGGTACGGATGTTTTTTCAAATGTTTTGCGTTTAAACCTCAGTGCCACCATAGAATTTAACAGCATAGGCTGAAATAGGTAGAGGCTGAATAGATTACAAAAAAATTGAAATAAGCAAATTAGCTGAAAAAACTGACAATACCAGAAAGATGCTGAAAGGAGTATAAGTTTATTAGAAGAAAAAAGTGAAAGAGACAAAAATAAATAGCAAAACAAGCTTAAATTAGCAGAGAGACCTGAAACAACAGCTGAAAACAGAATAAAACTGAATTTAGCAGAAAGAAGCTAAAAGAAGATGAAAATGCTGAAATTATCACAAAGAAGCTCAGAAAAAGCTGAAGTGAGCAATTAAGGGAGCCAAGATGGTCTAGTGGCAGGGCTTTTGACTACGGATCCGAAGGTCGCGGGTTCGCGCCCCGGCCACTACCCAGCTTGGGGTGTCTATGAGTGCACACCTATTTCTCCAGCTCCCCGGGCGCTTTCGGGCTGCTCACTGCACCACCTGGTAGGTGGTTGGGTTAAATGCAGAGACGAATTTCGTCTGTGTATGGGAACATATGCAGATGACAGGAATAGACATTATTATTATTATTATATAAGAAAAACGTAAACAGGACAGAGTTTGAAGGATGAGCTCCATTCATTTTCATTGAGAAAAACATGGCTGAAAAAGCTAAATATTTCAAAAAGTTAAAATAGTCAAATACCAAACGTCATCGCATGAACGTCCTGAATGAGCTGAATGTTTTGACGTATGAATTTTTGAAATTGTGCAAAAATTGCACAAGTAAGATGCCAAAAAACAGAAGAAAAACAGATCTTAGTAGTGTGAATGGTTTAGAAGCATTAACAGTCACAAAAGCATTTTCCTTTAATGGAACAGTTTATGTGATTTAACCCCCTCTGTAACTTCATAAGTTTTGTATGGGTGGTTTACAGATGAACTGTGCGCTGAAAGACGCGTTTAATGAACAACATCAACTGTCTTTTCTTTTGATGGTCCGTCTTTGTCCCACTCTCCATCTTCTCTTGATCTGAGCTTACATTCCTTCAGAGAAAGATAAGTCCAGTACAGTATCTTTCATTTGATCCGGGTGTCTTCACAGGCCACCTGGTCGCCATGATCCCAACCATCCCTGCAATGGTGCACCTCGCCCCAAGATTAGTGAAATAACTTGTCTGATAACACGAAAGAACGAGCCGGGAAAATGAACATCTGACATGCTCCAAGTCAAAAGTGCTCTTTTCTAGGTCACATTAACTAAATACTTGCTTAGCCGTCATCGCTCTCCTCCTCCGCTTCGCTCTACTGTGGATGATGTCACTACAAGGAGGTATGCTGGGATGGAATTCCCCGCTGACACTTCAAATGCAACACCGAGGCGAGCTGATGACTGACAACTACAGCGGCCCACGGGCACATTTTTGTCATAGGAGAGATTACTTTAAAGGTCAGACATGGGTCTCCAGGAAAACAAGACGGCGCTGGGCTCCATGAAGATGCAGAGCTTCAAATCAGAGTCACTTGGAGTTAGTGGTCAAGTTCACGTTCAGGTCAAATCTGCTTCCAATGGTGGGATGCCACAGCTCATGTTCTTTCAAAAAGCTAAAGTTGCACCAATACCAAAAGTCATGGCAGAATTGTCTTGAAAGAGCTGAAGTTTTTGACTTATGATTTGTTGAATTATCTTGAAAACTACGTGACGAGAATCACACTGAAAAATGCACGGAAGAAAAATGGATCACTATACTGTAGTGTGGATGCTTCATAAACGCATTCACAGTATTAAAATGATTATTTCAGGAGACATGCATGTAGGAAAACTTCAATCTAAAGGTAGATGAGTGAGATTATGTCCCATTTTTGTTATTGGGATTGCTTGATTTCTTTATGGACTCATTTTTATGCAAATAACCTCAACTCCCGTCTCATTTTACCAGCATGGGTCACCAATTTGTATAACTTTGTTTATACCATGTTTATTTCTTTAACAACACAAGATATAATATAATTCTTACAGAGGGGGAAAAAATGACAAATTAAAAAAATGCAGGATCAAGAGAATAGTCATTTGTTTAGCAGCAGTTAGGCCTTGTCTACAAAACTCTGGATGTTTAAACAATTATTTTTACTGTCCACACATTTTTTTTTTAAAAGCCATGGAATTCCCATGTCATGGCATTTGGTGGAGAACGTTACATTGTTGTCAGATATACAATAATTATCTAATTTAATTGATAGTTTTATGGTAAATCGTTTAAAAAAATAGCTCAAGTACATGTATATCATTGTTTTTGCATTTCCGAACACCAAAATTAATTTTTTATCCATGCAAACACCCACGTATCCGAAAAGTTGCATCTTGCCAGCCACAACCATCACACCCCCTTCGGCTGATTGACAAAGTGTGTGCACACACCCCACCACTAAATGTGCCCCCTCACTCTTCACATTACAGTAGATAGTTTTGGTCAACATACAATATTTTTAGATTGACAGCATGATTGTTTACCAATTTTTAGCCATCAACCCTGACAATATATCAGAATACACAAAAATAACATTCATAACTTGGATAAAAATCTCAAAACTTTTGTTCCGTTTGATGCGGTTTACATTTTTTGTCTCACTTATTAACCTTTTCAGCTCACTAAATAACTGATCAAACTTGTTGCGTCAATACAAAAAAGTGGAAACAACAATACCCACACTAATCAGGAAATGTATGAACTGGAATCAGCATGATTGCCATGAATAATCCAAACACCAGTGAGAAGTTTTCACAAAACATTTCATTCAGATTTTTGAGTGAGAGAAAGTATGTTTCCATAACGACCCACACACCTACTTTGAATGATTACATGCTCATCATGCTTCTGTGGACACACCGGTATGTGTTGTATTCCTAACAGCGCCTCGTCAGTAACCGGGTCTCCGTTGTTTGGCCGAGGCGGCCCGGCGTTTACTCAAAGCACATGTGGCCACTGTGGGAAACAGATGTGGGAACCCCAGGAAGCATCATTAGCTCTGCAAATGTTCACCACAGGCGGCCGTGGAGACCCAGCCAGTGTGCGCTGCAGGCCCAGAGTCAGTCAGGTCTCAACTGGATCTTTATCTCCATTTATTTCTATTACCGCTAACTGTTCTCACACTCACACTGTTCTCCCAAAGGCATGAGATCAGCGAATGAGATAACTGTCGATATATTTGTTTGTCACGCTTGTCAACCAGAGAGCGGCTCTGATTACTTGGTTTTACTTTCCTGTTTTGTGTTGATAGTCCTGCCTGGACTGTGAGCTTATGATCACTCCAGCAATCTTCCAACCCTTTGTACTATTTCATGTGCCACTTCAATTAAATTTTTAATCCAGGCTACATTCTTGTATTCTTATCAGAATACTGTATTACACAGAAATCCAAGCCAGAATGAAGGGTTTGGTCAATCCACTGCTGTTATGCCCCCTGAGCCATCAAGGGAGGTGATGCTAAAGCTACAAGCGTCCAAGAATTACAACCCGTTAGCACCCAGAGTACCGTATGTGTTGTGAGGACAACTCTCTGTTACTACCACTTGAAATTTTAGCTCAACGTTTTATAGCCAATTTCATGTTTGTTAAGAGTGATTGGCTGTTGTGGCTGATTTGACTCAGGTTGAATCCAAAAATTAGTTGTTGAAGTGCATCTAATGTTTACTTTCTGAAAAGTTCATTAAAATCTGTTCACTTCTTCATGAGACGTTTTGCTAACAAACAAGCACACACTCAACCAATAACATGAGAAGTTGAGCACTATGTTGTGTAGTGTCTAGCTAGCGTGTCTTTATTGCGTGCTGCTAGCTTAGCGCTACATCAGTGCCAGCTTTGTCTAGCGGCTGGGGTGGGTGAGGACATTTTGGTAGGCAAGGCGGTTCTGTTGACATGCAGGGCGCCCTCCTTGGATAACAGTAGGGGGAAACGCTGATGTGAAAACTTTGTTTTCCAACCTGTTACCTAACAACTCTTAGAGGATTTTCATAACCCATATGTATCTCTCCGTCTGTCTCTGTTTACAAATTCAAGCACACGAGATCTATGAGTGAAACACAATGGATATTTTATTTAATATAAAAGCTTACAATGTTATAAAATATTTGTCTTTATTAGAATAAATATACAAACTGAAAATTGTGTTATTTTTTCCATTAATGGGTAGAAAATGTATTTTTAGTCAAACTAACGGTTGATAGTGACACGAGCTTCTCAGACTGAGGAAGTCTTTCGGACGAAAGACGAAACGTTTCTACAGTTTTTTTTTTTTTGCTTTGTTTTGTTTTGTTTTTTTGAATGTCCAGAGGACCAGACTTAGCTTTTTTGGATTTTTCTACCTGGATTATTGAGCATGCATCAGGGGATAGCGACACCAATTTGTTCAGATTTGTACAGATTTAGGACATTAGAACTAAAATCGCTTGACCAACTTCATCAGCATTTTCTGAGTGTTATATTTATTACTGTCTAGTCTCTAGTTATGCAAATATTTCTCTTTTCTCCATGTTTTTCATTTCTTTCCAAGAAGACTAAAAAAAGGAAAAATACCGGTAGATATATGACCAACGTTAGAAAAGTCATGTAGTGTCTCAATCAATCTGTGTGAGTGAATCAATCTTGCACTATATTTTTATTACATACAATAGTTTATGATTGCACATTCACATAGTAATACAAGGATATGATGACTTTTTTTTAAAAATCACAAGATGCACATAGAGCCTTGATTATCTTGTTAACTGTGCTTTACAGTTTACTGATCTTTTTTATTTGGGACAGCCTATTCTACAGTACAGGAAGGCATTCAGTGCATTGTACCCTTTTCATCTTCTGTTCCATGTTTAGCTTTACAAAACTATGACAAATTGATAAATGTCTGTTAGCAAAATATTTCATGAGCCACTGCAATGTTTTTGGCCATAACAGCCATTTTTAGATATGCTAAGCTGAAATTTGGTATGGTGGTAGTCAAACGCAATTGCTGACATTCTGAAAGCTAATCACAATTTCAAGCTAACTGTCAATGCCAATCGTACAAAGGGCTATAACTCAGCAATTTTTAGACATACAAAGCTAAAAATTGGTTTAGTAGTGGACGAAAACAGTCTTTGCCAAATTCTTAATGCTAATGACAAATTCAATATGGCCACAACAGCTCATTTCAAATTGTTCTAATTCTGCCCGTTTTAAGAAATACTGAGCTGAAATGTTGCATGATCGTAGATAAGGATGACCCAAAACACATGCTGAATGCTAGTCACAGTTTCAAGCTAACCGCTAATGCAAAAGCTAAATTCAGTAACTTTTAGACAAAGCTGAAAATTAGAGTAGCCGAAAACAACCTTTACCCAATTCTAAACGCTAATCAATAATTCAAGATGAACGCCACAGCTAAGTTCAAAGAGCGATCCCTGAT
Source organism: Garcialebias charrua (assembly GCA_038048925.1). Taxonomy (NCBI): domain Eukaryota; kingdom Metazoa; phylum Chordata; class Actinopteri; order Cyprinodontiformes; family Rivulidae; genus Garcialebias; species Garcialebias charrua. Next base: position 75,325 of record JBBPBX010003300.1, on the reverse strand, counting down.
CGAATCTGATTGCAAATCGGAAACACAAGATTGCCACGAAAATATACTATAAATCAAATATTTTTAGAAATAGCCTGAAATTTATTGTGGAGATAGCCGAGAGTGATGCTCATCAGATTCTGAATAAATAAAAAAAACTAGATGGCCACCAAAGCTAAATTAAAATGGCTATAACGAGCTTGATGCTTTATACGATTTCAGAGGTTCAGAAAATATGTTTTTTTCCGCCACACTTATAGGTTCCCTCTACTCCAGACAATATAGCTCCTTGACAGATTTTACTCCTTTTTGGCTCTAATTGGCCATCTTTTAATGCCACATGCGATCAATCCCCACACAAGTTGATCATTTGGGGGTGGCACCTGCCCTTGCCTCTTCCTCAACCGTCCTCCCTTACGGCTTCAACACACACACACACAAAACTCCCACCGCCTACTTACAACTCCTTTCTAATTAAGTGTCAGGAGAGAGGCCAGAGCTGCTTCTCTCCCTCTCGTTAGCACCACTCTCCGACACTCCCGCTGCAACAACAACAACCTGTGATGGGTCTGAGGTCAGGGCTGGGGCAGGAGTGAATAAACACGCTCGTGCTCAAGTCAGCTGCATGTTTCTGTAGCTTTCACGATTAGCTGTGCATTCAAAAAATAATAATGTGCAGGCCAGATGATGCGGAGGGTCCCCGCTCCCGCATATGAATCTTAAATGTGCGTCCAGGAACACACAACAGGATAAAACAACCATGCTCAATCACGTTGATAGGAGGGCGGGTGGACGCCGGCCCAAGATGTTTCATCAGGGAAAGAGAATGCCAGAGGCTCGACTTTCAAGCTCAGCAATAACAAATAAACCTTGTGATGAAGGAACAAATACTTTGGCAAAGGATTCCAGAGGAAGCAAAGTGGGGACACAGGGCAGCAACCTGCAAAATCAGAGTCTCTGGTGGGCGTGGGGCCTACAGGGTTTATCGCCACTGAGGTGGAAATCAAAGGCACTTCTGCTGCGATGTTGCCATCTGCTAGCAGCTCTTTAAGAATGCACAATCACGACATGTATTAAAGTGAAATTTATGTGTGGCACAGTAGGGTGAAATGTTTTGGAATAACATGAAACCATAAAAATAAAACTTGTGATGCATTTTCATACCGATGTCTGGCTAACATGTCCTGTTTACTCACTGGCAGAGCATTGCAACTTGATTCCAGTAAGTTATATGATTTACTGGTACAGGCCACTCTGGGCACTCAGCCTCAGCCTGCTATTAGAGCTCTGCATCAAGTGATGGAAAGATAAACAACAATATCCATTTCTCCAGGACTTCAGAAGGGAGACGGTAAACTCTAAGTGCTGCTTTTCACATGTCGTCAATGTTCACAAAGCATGCTTTGTACGTCAGACACAGGGTTTGATATTTATAAATGTTTGCTTTTCTGTTTTATGCTTGAGCAAGACTAATTGCTTATGCCAATAAAGAAAAAGGGAGACATTCAAAAAACATTTTTTACTTTGAGTAGTACTTTGATCAGTTGTACTGTACAACATATACCCACATACTGTATTTGATTAATGTAAAAAATATAGCCACTTTTTAAAAAACTATGTGCATCACATTCAGAAGTGTCAAAGACATTACTTCAGTTGTATTATAGGGTGCACAAGCTGACAGATTTTTGCTCCCTGATGTGAAACAGAAAAGATATTTGACAAATAGGGGAAAATATTCTTGCGTGACTATAGGCTTCCAATTCTTTGCTGGACAGGCTGCTTCAAACCAATCAAGGTAACGAATTAGAGCATAACCACTTTGCCTGGCAACACCATCGTATTAAATGGAACAAGATGGTACCACCCAGCAATATTAAAATGTGTCAAGTGTGACATTAACCATGCATTTTGTACAACTTGAGCTTAGCTGTGTGGCTTAAACTCTATGTGCTTTTGACTGCCGACTCCTAATAGTGATGTTGCACATTTGAGTCTGTGGGCTATTGCCTTTACTCATCCCCTCGTAAAACTTTGAAAATCCTAAAATTGTCCAGAGGAGAACAAGAAAACTACAAAACAGATTTACTAAAACCTTGTGCAGTTTAACATTAGCCGTTTAGGTTTTCTGCGAATAACTGCGTACTGTATTACTAAATATGTTCATCCCAATATTCTTAGTACTTTACAGGCTGGATAAATAAAATGTATACTGGTAGTATATTCTTTAAAAGTCCATGAGTTTATACCCACAAGACAAGACAAATATTGGCAGAACATGCCAGTTGTTTCTTTTTCTATAAGCCAGGCTAGGCAAACCAACTGATCCAAAAGATAGACATCAACATTAAGGCTAGGTTTAGAATTTTACAGACAGAACAGTAAACTTAAAATGCTGAAAACATATCTTTAAAAGTTGAGGTCTCCTTTCCCGGTTGCTGGGGCGAACGTATAGTACCAGACTCTGTCTCCCACTTGGAGTTCATTGTGAGAGGCCTTTTGGTCATAGTACGCCTTACGTCCTTCAGCAGATTTTTCCAGGTTTTTCTGGGCGAAAGCAAAAGTGTTTCTGAGGTGTACATTCAAATCTTTGTCTTTGGCATGGCCTAACATCACCCCCCTTTGGTCATGGGGGACCACGAGCACAGGTGAGGACGTCCGTCCATGGGCACAAGTTAGGATGCCACCGTTTAGTTTAAGCTGTTCGCGCAGCTGAGAGAAGACGGTACACAGGAATCGTTTAGGTTTTGGCCAACGTATTTTCTTACGTTTACCTCTTTCCGTGTAATTCAGGTGTGTCACAACCGTCGGCGCAGTCGCAGGTGTGTCTGATTGTACAGACTGCGACGGGTCACTGGCGTTGTGTGTGTCTTCCCACTTCTTGACTGAAGAGGGGCTCTTCGAGTCTGTAAAAACTATGTCATTTCTGACTAGCTCCAGACACAAATGTTCCTGAACCAAGGTTTCATCGAAAGCTTGGCTGATAGCCGATTTACCTGTCCCAGGGGACAGTACAGCAACCTCGGTGTGGGGTCCTTGGATCTCCACACCTTTCTCTACCTGTGGTAGGTAATGTGAGTTTGCCCCCTTCTTGTCTGATGAGGGGTCCTCGTAATCTGCAACAATGATGTCCAAGTGACTGTCAGCGTTTGGTTGACTGTCATTTTCTGGACTCAGATGCCCTTGAACCAAGGTTTCATTGAAAGCTTGGTTGATTGCCGAATTACCTGTCTCAGAGGACAGTACAGCGTCTTCGGTGTGGGATCCTTGGATCTCAACACCTTTCACTACCTGTGGTAGGCAGTGGTCAGGGAGTGCTGAATGTGTCAGCTCACAGAGGAGGTTCTCTTGTTGGGCCAGAGTTTGGTCCAACTTTTGGGTCTCTTCTGTCTCACCTGTAGTTGAAGGTTCACTTACCGGGCTCTCGTCCTCGGATGAGCAGTCCCTTGTGTCCTCTGCGGTACCTGCGGTTAGGCAGTCTGTATCGCAACTAGGAAGCACTTTTATTGGCAGGGGTTTTCTCACTGTGCTCCACATTTTCCGTCGACCATAATCTATAATCGCGTTGAAGCGGTTTATAAAATCTTGGCCAACCAAAAATGGGAATGAGTCAAGTTTAGACACGTACACCGGGTGGCGTAGTGTCATTTCGCCAATCTGCATGTGAACCATAGCCATAGCTGTTAGGGTTGTTCTCGTCTCTGCGAGACCCTGTAGCTCAATAGCACATTTCTCAAAGGGTATTTGCATGTCAACACCGTTAGCGGCGGTCCTCAGCTCCTCGAACAGCTTGGCCGACATAATAGTTATATCAGAACTGCCATCCAGGAGGGCTTCACGCTCAAGGACACCTTCCAGTGTGATAGGCAGGTAAGCTTTCTTAGCCACCCCCCTTTGTATAAAGTTACACAGAAACCTCACAGGTCTTGGCCCACGTTTCTGTTCACGTGTGACTCTGTCTGTGTAATCTTGCTTACTGTCAGCATCTTGTTGGCTGTCAGCATCATGACCTTCAGGATGTTGTTGTGTGTCAGCAATTGGTTTGCTGTCAACATCCATGGCAATGTTGGTAGTAGTGTGCGCTGAGTTATTTGTGTGCTCTGAGTCTTTGTGAAAGACAGTGCTACACATCGCTCCAGGTTGGTCAATGTTGATAGTGTCATTATCAATGATAACGCCACTCATTGTATCAGGTTGGTCAAGCACAGTAACATTCAAATCTACTGACAAACTACTTACTTCCTCTGTCTCTTCCGAGCATAGAGGTGTTGGGCCATTATTCCGGGACATTCGTGACTCTTTGCCTGTCTTGAACTGTTCTGTTCGAGGCGCGGGAGGTGCAGTTCCAAGGCTCAGGGGTTTCTGTTGGGACCACGCATAGTTACATGAGTATAGGTCCTCATCCTTCAATTTCTTTTGAAGTCCACCCACCGATGGACCTTGGTTTTCACCCATCTGGTTCGATCTGAACCGTTGTGGGTCTCTTAGAGAGTGAACACCTACCTTTTGTGGTTCGTTGCTTGTCTCAGATTTTTCAGTCTGAGGTGCTTCAGGGGCGGGGCTCCCTTTAAACCATTTTGGAATTTTGGAAGCGTTCTTTTCCATGATATTCTAATATTTTGGAAAGGGTCTGTATAGGCTAACCATCAACTGATTTTTAAACTAGGGAAAGTATCACTGTTATTTTTTTTTTTTAAACAAAACTTTACAATTTTATATTTAGCATAAAATATGCTAACATTTATAGTTAGATCTCTG
>JBBPBX010003300.1:57026-70500 GCA_038048925.1 Garcialebias charrua | reverse complement strand
TGTCATCTTGAACACGTTGAAGCAACTAAAAATGCACTTTGACAGTAACTGCAGAAAGGCAAATTAAGTTTGGCTGTTCTCTGCAGCAGGACGTTCTTTTCACTGAGAGCACTTTCAAGAAACTTTTATCTTGTTTATTTATTTATTTATTTTTTACAGAGAAACAGGCTTGCTTTCTGCTTTTAGAGCTAGAAGAGCAGTGTGTGGGCATGCCAAAGTGGTGCACAGAGGAAGCAATGCCACCATGCCAGGAACCCAGAGTCTGACATGAAACATAAAACAGCTTGTGGACACCCACTGCAATTTGAGTGCCAGTAAATTCTGTGCTTGGACTTCGAAGATTGCAAGCACATATGCACACAGACATCCACAGTTAAATCTTCAATATCGCTCCACAGATTAGGCCCAGATGGGAACAATGAGATGAGTATGAGGGCTTTTGCTGTGTAACTGAAAGCACTCAGCCTTGTTAACACACCCCAAAAACCTGCCTCATCCATCACTGTCCAGATGTTCGGAGAGGCACTTTCCTTTACTTCTCTAGAGGGACCAATTCTATTCAAAGTTAATTGACTTCCCATTCCACTTGCCTTCACAACAAAGGCCTCATGAAAACTAATTGGATATTTTGTGGTCTTTATGATCAAGTGATCAAGCCGATGAGGGAGTTTCAGAGAACAAGAGATGTTGACGGACGTTCTCTTGGGACCATTTGCGGACTGTGACACCACTTAATCCCACATTTAGACCACAAAGCCTCCCAATCCTGCATACTTTAACATCACTCGCTGCATTAGGACTCTGAGAAGGATCATATATTTGGATAAACATTAAAATCTGGAGCTTTTAAGGCCAATTTCCCTTTGAAATCCAGCCGATTTATTAGGGGGAAAATGTGCTGAAGGTGAAAGTGGCAGCACCAAGCTGTGATCAAGCTTGATTTGTATCCACGATGAGAAGAAAGCCATTCAACACGTCACTCACCAGCTTTTCTGAAAAGTAACACGTTTTACATTTGATCATACGGGAAAAACATTTACTGTAACTTGAATTTCAATCAAAGTACAATAAATACAAATTTATAGAGAAGATGAGTGTATCAGAGGTGCATTAGATCAAATCTATAGTTTGGTACATTTACCTAGCCTTTTGGTGCTTTTAACTTCCAACAAGGCTTTTACGTCATTAGCCTTTTGGTAATTTTTGCTTCTAGATAGACTTAACATTTAGCTTTTAGCTAGCCTTTTGATACTTTTACTTAAAAAATTGGTACCTTTAAACTTCTGGCTAGCCTATAGCAACATTCTGCTTTTAGCTTGAATTTTCTACTTTTACCTAGACTTTTGGTACTTTTACCATACCACTTTATTTATAAAGCACTTTAAACAGTGACAGTACACACCAAAGTGCTGTACTTTTAGCTAGCTAGTGGTGCTAGGTTTGAGAAACTAGCTAGCCTTGAGATTAAGACTCATCTGCACTACTCAATATATTTATCTAAATGTTTTTCTTAATTTAACAAAAGTATTTGCACATCATTCAAACAAAATGTTACATTACACATATCAAGCCAGTAGGGGGCGAGAACATCTGTTAAATTGTATGTTAAATTGTATCAAAACACCGATTTTTTTTTTTTAGCTTGATCTAAGATTCTCCTAAAACTATTTTCCCCCTATGACACAGGTTGCAATTTCCTCAGTTAATAATTTCAGCCCATAATTAAAATGTAATGGGTTTAGAGAACAAGTTTTTTTGTAGAAATTTAAGCCATCTCAATGTAGGTCCATGGAGAAAAACGAACAGAATTTAAAATGTTAATGTTAAATCAGTATTCACACAACAATGCACAGATTTATACCACTTTCACATTTTCTTTCTGTCTTTCAGATGTAGTACTGGGTAGTGTCTTAAAGTGTTGCAAAGCCTCGATTGTCTCTTCGCAAGATACTGATTGCAGAACAGACATGTCCAACTGGACTGTAATAGCCAGAAGTCTGAATCCCGTTTCACCTTCAAGTAATATTAGCACCTGTTGTGGTCATTTACTCACGCAGCCCCTCTGTTTGGGCCCTAAATCGCGTCTCCACAGCAAACACATTATCGTCCTTCTCAAACTCCTCAGCTGAGGTTAAACTTCAACCCTGCAGTTTTAAATATGGCTGACATAAGTGATGCCAAAGTGTGCATTATTGTAAAGGTACTCTTTACAAAGTATTAAATCAAGCATAAAAAATGCAAGAACTACATCAAGTGCTGTCATTTAAAAAAAGTATTCCACTAGTGGAATGAAATGTGGGTCCGCACTCAGTGTAAACAAAGGAATTGGCTGAATCTGCGGGAAAATCTCATGGAAGTTTGAGTCAAGTGGTTGACCTAAATTCTGGCAGAAATTTGTGATGGTAAACAAATATGGCGGAATGGGACAAACGTAGAACAACAATCAGGCGGAAATGTAAGGGCAAATCTCTGAAAACATTACATGGGAAATTAAAATGGGGAGTTTTGTAAATGTGGTAGTACAGTATATTTAAATGGTAAATGGACTGTACTTGCAGTATATAGAGATTATAGCATATCAAGATACTCAAAGCGCTTTACAACACAATCTGTGCCCTCATTTACCCATTCATCCAGCTCTATTTCTCTACAAATAATAAACAGTGCTACATCACGTTCATACACCAATGGGACACAGAGGCAATTAGAGGTTCAGTGTCTTGCCCAGGGAATTTTTTTTAATTCAACCTTTATTTAGACAGGTTAATCCCATTGAGCCTCGAGGACTCATTTACAAGAGAAAAAAATGAATTTGGCATGTGACTGCTTGTGGAATCAAACCCCCAACTCTTGCATTGGAGGATGACTGCTCTTACCACTTAGCCACAGCCCCAATAATCCACTTTGATCTTAACTCTGCAATTAGCCATTAGTTCATCGGTTTGGTCAGATTTAAACCATATTTCTTCAAACTGAGGTTGTTCCAAGAGCTATCTACAACAGGTAAGATACTAATTGTTCATAACCTTGCCACAGAACTCCACGTTAAAAGATCAACTATAAATTAAGTAATATTGTTTGAATATTTAATGCTAAGAAAGTTAATGTAAAATCTGGATGTTTATGTCAGAGAATTTCAGTAAAATACATCTGGCTCACAGGCAGAGCATCACTTAAGATTAGAAACAGTTGCAATGTATGCTGGTGAAGATTCTCAGTTGCAATGTAGTAGTAATAAAATAAAAACAAAAGTCTGGTTGCATTTCTTTTTTCTCCCCTCAAACAGAAAGCAACAGGTGATGGGTCCTCATTCTTCCACACAAACTCCATAAATCCTCTGAAACTGGACTGAAAATTGCTTTACCTTCAGGTTCACGGTGAGGAGAAGCAGCCCAGTCGTGCACAAACAGCTCCAAGTCATCTCGGACACAAACAGACTCTGTATAATTTCAATCTGTTGAGAGACAAGACTGTCCCTCTGCTGTCCCAGTCAGGGGCTCTCTGACAGAAACAGGTCCACTCTCTCCTCCGGTTCCCAGACTGAGGAGAGGTGACAGTGGTTGTGGGGGATAAATCAAAGTCAGCCAAGAGAGGACGGAGACGACATGACACTTCTCGGTCGCTTCCAGATGAAACACGTTGCTGCTAAATTTATGTTTGCATACCAGGAGTGTGTCAGGAAGAGGGGCTCACCCACCTTTCATTCTTAAAGCAACACGCTCAGAGAAGAGGCATGCAAACTGGAAAACCATTGCTTTTTTTTCCCTCCCCTCTGTCTTTACTTAATGCATGTCATCATGGTTCACGCTCATCTTTAATGGATGACTGATACGAGCATCCACACACACAAAGAGCTCCTCTCCCCGCTTGAAGCAGGCTTCTTGTCTGCGCCCAGGACTGTTTGTTTTTACTGGAGTTAAAGGAGCAGAGGCTAGTCACAACAGAGCTTATAGCCCAACTGTTTTACACTAAAGTTACAGCAAAGACTTTCCATAAGGTCTTAAAGCTACAAACATCGATATCAGTCTGTGCTCAGGTCCTTTGAAAACTTATCCCCAACTACAGAACATGCAGTGTGAATGCCGAGTGCAGAATGACTGCTGAAAGACGATAAAACTGAGCTGCTCAAGTTAAAACAAGTGAAGCAGGAGCTAAAAAAGAGCTGCGGAGTACCTCACGGAGCATAACTAGGGCTGCCAACTTTCTAACTGTGGTGGTGCAGATGGGAGGGAGGCGGTTCTGTCCAGATATATTTAGCTGCGAGATGCCGCTTCTACTAAGAGTGAGGTTTTCAAGGTCTTTTGGTACTTTTAGCTGGCCTTTCGCGAAATTCTGCGTTAGGTTGCATTTAGCTAATTTTACCTGATATTTTGTTACTCAGATTTTTGCTACATTTTTCTTATAGATAGTTGCCACTTTAACCTAGCCTTTTGCACCAATTAGCATTTAGCTAGCCTTTTATTGCATTTAACTTGTAGATAAAAGGTTATTTTACATAGCCTTTTGGTACTTTTCACTTGTAGTTAGCTTTTTACAACCTTTACATTTAAGTAGCCTCATGATACATTAGTTTTTGGCTGGTCTATTGCTACTTTTTCCTATCCTTTCGGTACTTTTAGCTTCTAGCTAGCCGTTTGCTATATTTAGCCTTTAGCTAGTTTTTTTTTTTCTTTTGCTATATTAAAGTTTTACTTTAAAGCTCCCCTGACATCATCTTTGAACTTTCCATAAAATGGCACAACATATATATATTTTAAGATGAACTATGATCGTTTTTGCTAAAACAATGTTAAATTAATGAAAATTCCTCTCAAAAATAGTTTAAAATTAGCGCCGTTTTTTTACACGGTAAATTCGGGTTTTTCCGGTCACGTGATTGTGACGTCAGATCGAGATCTCTGCTCCAACGCGCACATTGAATACAATGGAGAAAGATACAAACGCATCCGTCGAATTTAGCCATTTAAAACTTTAGATTTTAGCGATTTGGCTTCAGTTCGTGAAGAAGAAGTTATTTTGAGTGATAAACAACAAACAGCAAGGTTTCTTTTGTCCGTGTTGCTTTTTTTTTCAGGAGAGGTTTCACATTCATGAAGTGAGCACCAGGTGTCAGCAAAGCAGAGCACTCTACAGTGCTCTGTAAGAGTTATCACGATAGCTTTGCTGACATCTGGTGCTCACTTCATGAATGTGAAACCTCTCCTGAAAAAAAAAGCAACACGGACAAAAGAAACCTTGCTGTTTGTTGTTTATCACTCAAAATAACTTCTTCTTCACGAACTGAAGCCAAATCGCTAAAATCTAAAGTTTTAAATGGCTAAATTCGACGGATGCGTTTGTATCTTTCTCCATTGTATTCAATGTGCGCGTTGGAGCAGAGATCTCGATCTGACGTCACAATCACGTGACCGGAAAAACCCGAATTTACCGTGTAAAAAAACGGCGCTAATTTTAAACTATTTTTGAGAGGAATTTTCATTAATTTAACATTGTTTTAGCAAAAACGATCATAGTTCAATCTTAAAATATATATATATGTTGTGCCATTTTATGGAAAGTTCAAAGATGATGTCAGGGGAGCTTTAAAGAGGCACTAAATGCCCTGTGAAGCTTTAACTCCGCCCCAAGTCCAGATTCAAAATCTTCAACAAAATGGGCGTTCCGATAGACTGTAGAGGCACCGCCTAAAGGAGGGTAGGAGGTGGGGGTTAGAGCAAGTAGGTGTGGCCAGGACCGTGGGGTTTTGCTGCCTTCACGCCTCCTCCAGCAAACAACCTAAAACAAACTAAAACTCTAGCCAACAACATAAACCAAGCAACAACAAAGAACAAACATGTAGATGTATGTATCTATTCCACCCGACCTATCCAAAACAAAAGGCTTTAAAAAAAGAAAGAAAATAATACCACAAAGTTCTCTGTGACCGGGGATCGAACCCAGGTCTCCCAGATCCCAACCCAGATTGTACACCACTGACCCAACGAGGCATTCATGCATTGCTCCTCTATCATACACTTTTAAAACAAATACAACCAGACAGTTTCGATGAAGTGAAAAATATTTTTAAAATAAATAAGTTAAAGTACACAAATAACTAGTGCCATTCCGAAAACTATAATATGCTTTGTTGCAGAGCTTTTCAGGAGTGAACTGTATCACTCCCATATAAGGTATGAACTGCAGTGAGGACCGTCTCATCTCCGCAGGGGATTGGCTCTGCTTGAACCAAGTTTGTGACGTCAGAGTGAACAAGACACATCAGAGTGAACAGTCCATGACCAATACGAAAATTAAGGTGCAATAACCTCTGTTCAACCCATAGGGCTACCGTAAACACGTTTTAGACCAAATATTGCCGATTTAAACAAATACGAACAATTACATGAACATTAACACAGACATAGTGCTGCTATGAAACCTTTTAAACACATTCTAGGGAGTTTATCAGCTAAAAAAAGTTGAATTTGCATTTAGTTCCTCTTTAATGTAGCATTTTGGTACTTTTATCTTTTAGCTAGACTTCAGTTAATTTTACCTAGCCTTTTCCATTTTTAGCTTCAATCTAGTTTTATACAACATTTAGCTTTTAGCTATCATGTTACTATTTTTACTAATCATTTTTGGTACACCAAGGTTAGAGAAGGCGAGCCGGTGATTGGAAGGTCGCTGGTTCAACCGCCAGGATCGGCAACATCAAAATGTGGATGGGAAAAGTGAAGAACCCACACCTGTCTCCACCCCCATTCTCCCCACTTTGGGCCCTTGAGCAAGGCCCTTAACCTCCACCATCTGCTCTCCCAGGTGCCCTAGATGGCAGCTCTCTGCTCCACACAAAGGGCTGTGGTAGCTCAGTGCTCTTACTACCTCAGGAAGGGTATCCAGCATAAAAATAATTGCAAAGTCTTTGTATGACCTAACTGTTAACTGACCTAGCCTGATCAAGAAAGGACATCAAAGACTCTACTTCCTCAGACGGCTGAGACGAGCCGGTCTGAGAAGCTCAGTCCTCACCTCGTTCTACAGGTGTGCAGTGGAGAGCGTCCTGTGCTCCAGCATCAACGTGTGGCATGGAGGCTGCACAGTTGCAGAGAGGAAAGCTCTACAGAGAGTGGTGAAGGCTGCACAGAAGTCTGTGGGAGTCAGTCTCCCCACCATCACAGACATTTACACCTCCAGATGCAGAAAAAGAGCCACCTGCATCATGAAAGACCTCACTCACCCAGCACACTCACTCTTTGCACCACTCCCCTCGGGACGGAGGTTGAGGAGCATCAAATGTAGAACCACTAGACTGAGGAACAGCTTCTACCCTGAGGCTGTCAGACTCATGAATAAATAAATAATAAGAATAAACACTGCAAAATGTCACATCATGCTGATACTGATCTGTTTCTTGTTGCTGCGTTCATCTGTGACTATCTGCGTTCATCTGTGACCATCTGCTCATGTTCGTGCTGCTGTTTATAATGATGTTTTTCTACTACATTAGGGCTTAGTGTATTACTAGCTGATGTCTCTCTTAGTTAATCCTAGATGTTATTATTGTTTTTCTCTTGCATTTGTTGTTGGATGTAACTGGGACCCTGTGTACATAATCTCGTTTTCAACACATGTACTACATGCGGTGCAAATGACAATTCTCTCTGACTCTGACTCTCTGTTAACTGTGGCGAGCCCTGAGGGAGCAGCAGAAAGATGAAAAATAAATTAATTCAGTACTTTTAGCTAGCCTTTTATAACATTTAGCATTTTCACTGCCTAATTTTATGCTGCTTTAGATGTGGTCCCGAGCACGAAACCAATTTGTTTTTTGACTTGACTGTCCAATGCTGCAAACTCAGTACCATTCCAGATCCAAGAAGAATATCAGAACCAGTGTCTGACTGCTTCTGAACTTAGCTCAGCTAAAAAAGGATGAGGTGATCGTACTCTTTACTGCCACAAGATTCAAATCCACCAATATCTAGGATATTATGTGAGAAGATCAATGGCTTTTATAAAAATACATTGCTGTTTATTTCATTTTAATGCAGAATATAATCATTACGGTATACTTTTTAGCTGATGGCTGATTTTTTTTAAACTTTATCCGTTTGGTGCCAGTTCTCCATTAAACTGAGAAATGCTGAACTCTTTGAAGCTTCTATACTTCTGCTGCATTACAACTTTTTTATCAGCACTGAAGCTGACCAGGGCCGCTGTAATAACAATGGCTGTAGAAAATTGCCATCAGTCCCTCAGCCATACTCAAAGAGGCGAAGAGAAATGCCCACCGAGAGCCAGAAAAAGGTATGAGTTACCTGACATGCTTTTTTTTAACACCAAACACAAGAATGTTTATGTTTACGAGAGAACATGGAAAATCTTTATCTTGAGACTCTTGGTGGAGTTAGAATCACTATCCCCTCATATCCATCATCAAGAGAAGTCTTTAAAAGAGGAAAGACCCTGAAGGTCTCTTGTTGAACTTGGGTCACCCTGAGTGCAACACCGATCCCTCTCAAAGTCGGAGTGCAGGGAACGTAATCCTTTGAGACATGAATACTTCACATTCAGTGTGACTGGCGGTGCATGGCTAAGCTATGTCCTCGTGTTACAAATGTTGCTCCTGCTGATAAGGCACGCTCAGTGGGATCACTCGCGCAAAGGTCCCACCTGCACCCATCAAATCAACACCCCTACCACTCAAATGTACATTCAGGTACTTAAGGAGCCTAAATAGCATCTATTAGGGCTTTGCTGAACAGATCATAGAAGGTATTTATGTTCAGGAAGACAAATAAGAGGCTAAGGCTTCAGCTAATGACAGTACTTAGGCTGAGATTTTTTGTCTGACTCCTTTGATGAGCTGGATGATTTTTTTTAACACCCTTTTAGAAGCTGTGACACTAAAATGAGCATCCAATGGGCCAAAGTCTCTACTATAAAACAGGCCTAGTTTTCAATGAGGAATGTATATCGCCCTCTGCCTTTCAAGCCAGAATTCAAAGGGATCTCCAAATATTTGGAACAATAGACATTTGATAAATAATCACTTCAGTAAAAAATAAAATGAGACCGTAAAAACTTTGCAGGTTAAAAATTTATGACATGCAGATTTTAAACAGTTTTATTTACGCTGCACTACGTTTTGGGTAAAGGACGTAGACAGGTTGCTCCTGTGCAAGATCCATTCAGCTTGAATTTTAATTCTGAACATTATCTCATGTTCAGCCCTTTATTTAGAAACTGAGCACAATGACAGAGAGGAGAATGGAGCAATTTCATGTTAGCTACAGAGCTAATAGATATGTTTGCTTCGTAGCTAATAGCGTTATCTCCAGAGCTATTATGCATGAGGTTAGTTTCGGAGCCAATAGCATTAGCTTCAGAGCTACAGTAAATTATATGGCATTAGCACCGGAGTTAATGCTATTGGCTCCGGAGCTAAAATACATCGTATTAGTTCGAGAGCCAATACCATTTTATCCAAAGCCAATATAAATTACCTTAGCTCTAGACCTAAATAGCATAAGCTCCAGAGCTATAGTGACATTTGCTTAAGAGCTAATTTATATATAGCATTTGCTATGGAACTAATAAGAGTTATCGCCAAAGCTAAAGATATGGTGTTAGCTAATACATGTTAGCTCCAGAGCTAACCAATCAAACATCACAAGTTGGTCACGTCTGACCGTTTCGACCCATATATTGTGCATAAGGACTAATAAGGGGCCGAAGCCCCAGGCTCGATCCTCAGCCATTCCCACACACATTCTACACACGCAAGGAACATGAGAACACTCACAAACATTCTGAGACGTTTCCAAAACTTCCTCAAAAATTCTATTAGCAACTTATTCGCCAGAAGTTGTAATCAAGTGAGATACTAACTTTAAATATGTTTGGGGGGAAAAAAGAAAAATGGGCAGAACTTACAGTGGCAAATAGAATTTGAGAAGCCAAGAAAGAAGATTTACAAATGAAAACAGGCTGTAATTAAAAAAAGAAAAATGTGCCTGTTCAAAACACATCCAGTTGCTGAATTAAATACAATAAGAATTCAGTGAAACTGCCACTGAAAAATTGCTTTTCTCCCACTTTTGAGCCAACAGTGGAATCCTAGTGAGATACCACCCAAAGTGACACTTTTAAATTAAATCAGTAAAGGTAAGGTAGGAAAAAAAAAACCAGTATGCCTTAAGAAAAATTAACAATTGTGGCTTATCTGAATCAGACTCCCCCGTTTGGCCTCGGATGCAGGCCGACTATCAAATTTCTCCTGGGACATGAGTAAACCAAGGGAAACGCTTTATCTATCGCACTCCACCCCCCCACCCAGAGAACTTCTGTGCAGTCTTATCAGAACTGCCGGCTGAACAACATTTTATCAGGACTATGGCCTATCTGGAAGTGCTTCATGGACAAATCTCAATGTCAAATGCATATGTAATTGTGTTTATGAATGTGCTTGCTGGTAGTTTTTTGATGTCTCAAATCATGTCCTGATGGGACAAGATAATTAATAATAATAATTAATTCAATTTATAACGCACTTTTCATTACTGAAAATCTCAAAGTGCTACACATATATTGAATGCTACACACATTCATAAACCGGTGGCGGCAGACTACCATGCAAGGTGCTTTCCAGTCCTACCGGGAGCAACTCAGGGTTAAAGGAGAAATGTAATCAAATCTGAAAAAATCGATATAACAAGAATTTCATATAGTAAACAACACACATAAACATACTTAGTATGCTTTTTTCAAGTCAGTAGCTTAAAGAAATAGTTTTTTACATTTTTCCTGCTACATGCCGAAGTGCAGTGATTTCTGTAGTAATTTTCTGGACGCACTTTTATGACACAATTAAGACCTCCTTTGCTATCTTACAATAACACTGAAGCTATAAACCCATCATTACTGTCCTCTTGTCTGTCATTTAAAATGGAAGCAGAAGACTTTTTTGAATCTGAAGGATATCACTTTAGTTTGTCAAAAACAGTTTGGTGATTTAGTGCATTAATGGGCATTTCTATCCTGGAAATACGAATAGCCGTGCGTTAGCCGCCGCATGCTAACGTTAGCATGCTAGCGCCGTATGCTAACGTTAGCATGCTAGCGCCGTATGCTAACGTGGAAGTGGGGGTGTTGAAAATGTCCTGAAACAGTTACTGTCTTCCCCAGAACATAGTAGGATCTAAAATGATTTTTAAAGATGAAGGAGCAAGTTGAAACATGCTGTCTCCCTCCTTGCTAGCAGGCTCCATTGGGAGCTGCCTGGCTAACTAACTACGGTGGCCCTACACGGCCAAAATTCTACAGCGGCCGAATGCACAGGAGCGGTAAAAATACAATATAAAATTTAAAAAGTTTTAAAATCGATTTTGGGGCTTTTAGAATAGATTCTGAATCGCCAGGACTAAGAATCTTGATTCTTTAAAAAATATTTTTTTGCTGCATCCCTAATTGCTACACACTGAAACCTTTTTGTCCACAACTAGATACACACACTAATATTAAGCCCGAGATACACTGAAGCAGACTCCGTATACGCGCGTATACGGAGCCGCTGCTACACTCGGCTTTCGTTCTCGCGTAGATTCTCGTGTTTTCGCTCCAAATTCTAACGTCATTTCCTCCGTACCGTCACTTCCGATCGTCACTTCCGCTAGTTTTTCGCTCCAAACGCTCGCGTTCTCCTTGTTGTAATATGAGCAGCTGAGCACGGAGTGCTTTTCCTGCAGCCCACAGCCCACCACAGCCCACCAGGGAATATATAAAACATCGCGCACCCAGGTAGGACCTGAATTCATTCATTTCATTCATCGAGTGAACGGAGGAAGAAGCGGTTACTTGACTTTAGGCAAAAAAACAAAAGAAAAGGCCCGATCAGCGATAAAAAAGAGGAATTTATTTCATTTGTGTAACATACAAAACAGTCCGGCGCCGGGGAAGTTTAGGTCAGACACCGCGCATCGCGTATGCGAATCGCGTATGCGTAGTAAAAAAATACTTTTGCGCGTACTTGCCCTGAGGGGCTACGCGGGGCTACGCTGCGTACGGGGCGTACGTACGCTGCGTATTGGCGTATCGTGAGGACGCTCGAGTGTATCTCGCCCTTTACTGTATGAGGGACGACTCGTTGCACTGCCTACGTCATATTCAGGGGACGGAGAGCAGGCAGGAGGAGGGGGGTCAAAAACACCAGATGAGAATTTTTTCACTTTGCAAAGTCTAAATTTGAGTTAGGATGACATTTTTGACTTGTGAAAATTTCTCAACAAGCTTATTTTATGCTTTTCATTAGACTACTATTAGCTTAAAAACACTTTTCATTTCTCCTTTAAGTGTCTTGCCCAAGGACACAACGACACATGGTGCGGGTCCCGGGAGTCGAACCGCCAACTTTCCGATCGGGAGACGACTGCCATTACCACTACACCACGGCCGCCCACATATGAAGATCTTTTTTCTAATCCACTATCCATCCTCGTGGCCTTTTACCGTTATGTTATTTAAAAAAGTATTCTGATCAAGAACAAGAGGCTGCGCTCTTGTAGCAGCAGCAACGTGCACTCTGCCCATCTTTCGGACAACTATACGAACATAATCGCACTGTATTCCCGTACAATGATAAAAAAGTTTATTCTAATTCTAATAAGTGTGGAGGTGTTACTCTCAGTCAGAGAAACAACATGCCAGAATCTGTCAGTTCCACCTGAAGATAGGCATTTTTTGTCTTCACATCGGAGTTCAGTTTGGCATCAGCTGCTATAGCATAAGGACTTCTCTCGAAAAGTGTTTCAGTCTTAAGACTTCCTCGTTTGTCAACACCATCATTAATGGGTTTCTTTTCAAACAGCTAACTTCTTAAGTTTCATCTTGCTTTGTTGGGACATTTTCAGAGCACTACTAGCCTCTTCAGAAAGCCAGACAGGCGTGTTTATAAAAGCTGATATGAACCATCGATAAGGGTTTTCAGATAGTTCAAACTTCTGCAAAAAGCAATACGAAGTTCTTAAATCCCTTGAAAGATTTGCCACAACAAAATGCTTAGGAAACCGAATTAAAGGACTAATCATCAAGATGGTAAAAATATCTCACTCTTGACTTTTTGCTGCTTCTTCACACACTTATTAGCCTTTCACAGAAACAGGAGAAGTCAACCAAACATTTGCATGCAAGAATACCTTTTCACTCCGCAGCTCATATATGCGCGAACATGCAAACATATGAGTATGTGTCCACTATTGCAAAACAGGGCCATGGTATGTACAGCAGTACATGTGTTGATTTCCTAGCTAAACACATTCCCGAGTGGGTCAGCGCCCACTCATATGAGTAACCTAGCTGTCTACCATAAACTGACACCAAGCACGACTGTTTGATCAGCGATATTAAGCCTCAAAGAGCTGCTTGTCGAATGTGTTCAAAGTGAGGGCAGAGGTACCAGAAAGAAAATATCCATCAGACACCAGTGAACATGTTT